>RJWT010027234.1:0-15557 GCA_004365215.1 Cuniculus paca | reverse complement strand
TCATTTCTATCCTCAGTTCCTTTAAAGTCTCATAGAGTTGTTTCTTTACTTCATTTGCTATCATTTCAGAAGTTTCAGGCGTGTGGCTCATGTTTTCTTCTGTGTCCGTGTCTTTTTGGCTTGTTTGGGAAGGACTGGAGGTGCAAGATTGCATTTTGCTCTTTCATTTTGTCATTTTCCTATATTCCACTGTGGGAGGTGAATCCAACATGCACAGTTGAGGTGCCAAGGCTAGGTGATACTCACAATGCACACCTTAAGCTCCAGCCAAGACTACCACTCTGGCTATTTTGATGCTGGGTGGTATCTGGGTGGAGCCCAGGCAGGATGCCAGGGAAGCTCTGAACTTCCCAGGCCAATGGGGGAGGGGTGCAGACTCCTACCTGTCTGTTGGCAAGGTCCCAAGCTGCACAGCCTGGTGGAATTTGCTCTACGCACCCCCAACCCAAGTGAGGCCCAGAGAAGTGGCTGCCAGGCCGCTCTGGGTGAATGTGTGGGGCCTAGGCAGGACCCCAGAGATGCCCCAAATGGCCTGTGCCAATGGGGGACAGACACAAACCGAAACTCCTACTGGTGTCTTGGTGAAGTCCCAAGCCGCCCGGCCAGGCAGAACTCGCTCTAATGTATACTTTTCATAGTAAAACTTAAGTTTTCTGTCTCAGCTGAAACTGGATTTAATTGTACTGGGTGAAGACTAGTTTTATCATTTCTTCCATTAATTATTTTGCTGTTATTTTAAGATCTTACCCAAAGACCACTTGTGATCTATTCAACATAGTTTTAAAACTCTATAGATCTGTGTCTCAGAGGTCAAGGCAGTGCATACATAAAGTATTCTTACAAGAAAACAGTGCATGTTACACTAAAACATATTCTAACATGATGAAAACTTAGTTATCACTCGCACTTTTCTTTATGTATAATTTAAATCTCTTGGCTTTGAAGATAATTCCATTCCTCTGCAGAGTCTCATCCTGATATTTTACTTGAGCTACTCACAAATAATTTTTCCAGTTCATTTTTGTTTTTATGTAAAACATCATGATATCTAAGTAATGTTAGTGTTTGAAGAACATTTGAGATTATATAATCCAATTTTTTTTATTTTGTGAAAAAAATTAAAACAAAATTTCATAACAAAATAATAGAATAATAGTTAATACCTCATGTTTTGTTATCTTTAAAGTAGTTACTCAGAGTACAAGATACAGGAATAAAAAATTCTCCAAACAATATTAGAATGAGACTTCAATGAACTAAGAGAAACTGAAGTATAACTATGTTGTATTTTTATTCCTTTTCCTTTCCTTCCTTTCCCTCACCGTAGTTACTTTTTCCTTTTGAACAGTTTCTTCCCATTTTGCAATATCTTTTGGACCTTATTTACTGAGAACTGGAGAAACAAAGTGATTTTTTTTTCCAAGATGATAATCAGTGCCAGGGTTGCTTAAGTAAATGTCAGCTACCTATGACCTACAACATCTGGAAGGGCTTTGCATTAACAAAATGGTAATTAAATCACTGTGAGAGAATCATAAATACAGAATGGCAAGCAGGGGCTGGTAAATATTTCTTTTTCTTTCCCACTTGACTTTTATCTTTTTATGAGTACTGAGTGCTGCTTCTTTATCTAGTCCCCTATTCCTTATCTTATCTGCCCCCCTGCCCTTCCCATTTCCAGCAAGGAAAGGAAATCCTTACTCATGAGTCAATCATGACATAGTTTCTTCCTCCTTAGAATGGTGCCACGACCCACATGACCCTTGAGGTTCCTTGGTGAAGGACTGCAAGAAGATGAGGAAATGAAGAAGAGACAAAGCTGGGGTCAGGTGGAGCCCTTCTTCTCTGGAAGGGAGGAAGGGAACTGCCCCCTCACTGCAGGGGCATTTATTTATACATTTTAGCAACTTAATGTCACATAACACCCTGTTATCCTAGCAACCCGCTTTTTGGATTGTCTTGGGGCTAAGTGTTCTCTGGACAGAAGCAGCTTCTTCACATGGCTTGCCTGGGGCATTCTGTTCTTGGGGAGGCCATGCTCCAGCCTTGCACGTGTGGCTTCAGTGGCTCCCAACAGAATGGGAAGTGTTTGAGTCTCTTTGAATCTTCAGAGCAGTCCGTCTGTAAGACAAGTAAATCCATGTCTTGCTAAAGCAGCTTTCTTTTCCCACAAGGAAGCCTCAATACTTTATTTATATTAAACATGTGTTAAATATCTCTATACTACTATGGAATGGTTTCCATGCTGTAATATTAAATGGGAAAATAAAAGGTGGAGAAAAAATTATATATTTAAAAAGTAATGATGAGACAATTAAGGGTATCTGAACACTGACCGAATATATGATAAAATAAAAGCATTATGTCTAATTTCTTAAATTGTAAGAGTAGTGTTGTACTTATACTTTTTAAAAGAGGATCTATATTTTGGAGCGGCATACTGAAATGTTTACCAGTGAAATTATCTGGAATTTGCCACAAAATAACTCAGGGAATGATTGAGGAAACTTAAGGTATGATGAGCTAATAACCAAACTTAGTTCTTCTAATTATAGTGAAGGGCAGCTTCCACTGAAGTTCAAATTAATGGCTCCTGTAAATCATGGACTAATTATCACCTGTGAGCTAGTTTCCCCAGGACACTATCCATGACAAAGATATACTAGCCTTGAAAAGTAATCGGTGCTAACATATAATGGCGAACTATCTTCGTTGCATCATTGATTTCCCCTCCATTGCCTCATTTTATTCCCTCCATTTTTGAGAACAATGGTGATGACAAAAAAAATCTTTTGACAAACCCAATGCTTTCAGTTAGCAACTCTGTTCCTCATCTACAATAAAACTTTTAGTTAGAACATCTAGCTAAAAACCCAGTACCTAATTACTCTTTCCCCATTCCTTCCTAAATTCTTTTGTTCAGGTATTTGTTTTCATCACTCCTGTTTTTAAGTAATGCCTTATGAATTCTTCTCATTGAAGACACAATCTTCTATATATTGATGAAACCAACAGTATAATCTCAGTTCTGATGCTGCTTTGACTTACCAGAAACATTGACATAGTTAATTATTCTATCTTTTATAAAGAACATTCTCCATTTTGCCTTTTGTATACTTCCTTCTTCATTTTTTGTGTTCTTCCCTTTTTCTGTTTCTTAATAATGGAGTGTCCTGGGGTTCAGTACTTGGTCTCATCTCTAACCTGTACTTACAGCCCTTCAATGATTTCATCTAGTTTCATAGCTTGGAAGAAAATCTTTACACATCACACCTCCAAATTTGTATGTCCATTTTGTGTCCCTCTCTTTTCAAGCTCATATATTTAATTGCTTTATTGACCTACCTATTTTATTGAGCTAACAGAAAACTTAAGGGTAACTTTTGAACAGAAAGTCTAGAAACAGACTCAAATATGCAATTAATTGGCTTAGGACAAAAGTGATACTGTAGTACAGAAGGATGATGACATTTTATTAATTTGTGCTACTAAATTGTCTATTTGTATGGAGGAAAATGAATCTCAATTCATCTCACATGATAAGAACCATCAGTTCCAGGTATATATTGCATTTCAATGTTGTTATGGTTTGTATATAGATGGCCCCCCTAATCCTCATGTAGTCACAGAAGTGGCTGAATCTAACATTTATGATTGACTCATTGTGTAGCGCTGAGATTGGCGGTGTGAGTTCTGTACCTACCCACGGGTGGAGCTGACATACAATGTAAGGTCAGAATGGGTGTGTTTCCCTCTTTGGAGCAGTTTGTGCTTGCCTCTTGCAGCTGCCATGAACGGCTGCCCCCTTTTGCTCTGGCTGCTGCCTTAAAGTGTTACCCCAGTGCCATGCCACCCTGCCTTGGAGCCAGCTGATTATGGACTGAAATCCACAGAAACTGTAAGCTAAATAAACCTTTCCTTGCTTCACTTTGGGCATCAGGTGTTTGTCTCAGCAAGGAGAAAAAAAATAACCAAGACAAATGTGAAAGGTAAAACCATCAAATGTCTAGAAAATTACATAGAAATATACTGCAGCTTTACAATGTTAGGATAAATGATGTCTCCTTTAGAACACTAGAATCACTAATTTAAAGGGAAATATTGACAATTATATTGAATTAAAATTAATCACTTCATCACAAGACATCATTAAGAGGAAGAAATAGCAAGGCATATATAATGAAAGACTCATATCCCCTATATATAACAATTTCTACAAGTCAATGAAGTATAGGAAGCTGTTTTACTTATCTGTTGCTATGTAACAAAACATCTTAAAGCTTAGTGCTTAAAATATTTATTTTCTCGAAACTCTGCAGTTTGGGAAGGGCTCAGTGGAGACAATATATTTCTACTGCACATGACATCAGGCAAGATCACTTAATTAAACTGGAAATCCAAGTCTAAGACTGATTAACCACATTACTTATGGATTGGCTCTGGCTGTCACTTGGAAATTCAGCTGGGGCTGTTAACCAACAACCTTAATCCTATTTAACATAGGCCTTTCTATGTGACTTCTTAACCTTTCTCATAGCATGGTGGCTAGGTCCCACATGAGAGGATACGGCAGATGTATGTACAAATAGAGATGTACTTAAGAGAAATGCATATATGTGTGATATAAAAGGATGTACGAGAGTGTTCGTGGCAGCAGTATCAATAATAGTCCCAAACTAAGATCCATTCACAATTGAATGCATGAATAAATTGTGTTGTATTCAAACAATGAAATAATACACAGTGGTGAAAAAAATGTATGAGCCATTGCTATATTTAACAAAGTGGCAGCTTCTCACAAAATGAATATTGAATGAAAAGAAAAGCCAGGCACAAAAGAGTTCATACTGTATGATTCCACATTTGCATGAAATTCAGAAAGAGAAAAACTAATCCATGGTGAGGGACATCAGAATACTAGTTACATTTGGGATGATGGTGACTGGGAACTGTATCTGTAAAGCTTCTGTTGGCAAAAATACTCTATTTTTTATCTTGGTGGAAAATGCTCTAGTATTTTTTGTGTACAATTTCACTAAGCTATCTAACTAAGATGTGTGAATTTCTCTGCGTGATCACCTGAGCAAAAGAAAGCTTGTGTAAAACTAAACTTGTCTAAAACTAAACTTCAAATTCTTTTAAAATCTATGCTACTCAGAATCACTACTCACAAATCTTTGAGTTGATGGGTTTTCCTGTCCTTCGAGTCATCTTTGACTTTGCCTTCTCTTCCTCTTACTTCCAAAACTCATCTGCAAATCTGATTGACTGGATGTTCAGCACATGTCTAGACTTCAGCCACTCTCTTCTCCTTGATTTGCTCAGCTGGATTATTGCCACAATTCCCCAAGTGGTTTCTCAGCTTCTATCCCAGGAGAGTATCAGCACTTTAATCAAATAGCCATGCAAACACAAGTTACTCTGGGACCTTCTCCATCCTGTGACTCCATCTCACTCAGTGTAAAAGCCAAAGTCCTGCATGTATCTGAGTGAGATCTCAGAGGGCATGGTCCTTTTTCCTCTCTGTCTCTTGCATCTTTTGTTCTCCATCTAACCTGGTCTTGTTTTTGCACACAGTCCTCATTCTCTCTCTATAGGCTCTGTGTCCTTCCTCTTACTTACTTCTGAGCAGTTTCCCCTCTATACATGGATGACAATCACCTCCTCTTTTATTTTATGGAAAAAAGGTAAAACAAAATTTCATACTAAAATAATAGGAGCATAACAAGAGTTAATACATTACCTGTTATCTTTAAAGTAGTTGCTCAAGGTACGTAATAGGACTAAAAATTTCTCCAACTGATATTAGCACAAGCCTTCCTTTTCAATGAACTAAGAGATGCTAATAGTATAACTGACTTGCTTTTTTTCCCTTTTCCTTACTGTCCTTTCCCCTTTCATCCATTCTAGTTCCTTTTTCCCTTTCAACAATTTCTTCCCATTTCACAATATCTGTTATACATTTTAGAACTTATTTACCCTTTCAGTTTCTCACATTGGGGAGACAATATGATGTTTACACATGTGCATCTGACTTATTTCACTTATGAATATGGTCTCAACTTGAATCCATTTACCTATAAAAGTCTCAAGTTTATCCTTCTTTATGACTCAGTAGTATTCCATTGTGTAAAACTGCCATGTCTTTTTTATCCATTCCTTGGTTGATGGGCATTTGGGTTGCAACTGCTTTCAGATACTGCCTTCTCGATGAGGCTTGCTGTGACAACTCTAATTAAAGGCTTTTTTCCCCTGAACTCAGCCTGTATACTTTGAATTTCAACTCTGCACTTACTTTCCAACATATTGGATCTTTTTCTTTTTTATTATATTTATTATCTGCCTTTCTTTGTTATACAAACTCCCTGGGAGATGTTGAAGCAATTTAAAATTGGGGAAACTCTAGGTTTAATCTTCACAGTTGTAAAATTCTTTCACATCTTATTATTCAGTGGGATTTTACCTTGCGAGTTCACAGAGTAAGTACTATTGGCACCCACATTTTCCTTTTTGTTGTTGTTGAACAGGTGAGGAAACTGAGTCTTAGAGACCAAGGTCATAGACACAGTCCAGACTTGGACTTTAGTCTTTAAGAAGTTGGTTCCAAGATCAGGATTCTTTGCATCATCCCTTTGGCAAACAGCTGTGAGTAAAGGCAGATGAGATATTGGAGAGACTCCAGCAAAGAAATGGGCCAAAGAGCAAAAAGAGTGACCAGGACTTAATTTAGTTATGAAGCAAGATGAGGAAGGGTGTTGAGGAGTGTGTGGATACCAAAATGACAGAGCTGATTATGGATAACTGGCTTGTTGTCCCAGGGGCTATTGTGGAGTTAAGTAAGGACATTTCTGTCCTTACTTATTCCATGTCCTAGAGCCAGGAGTAGAGCAAGAGAAAGGCAGACACTTTAGTGCTAAAATCTTTCAACTTTAAAGTGAATTTCCCAAATATTATTGTGATGTTATAGCCTTGGTTTTACAGGTGCCCACAGGTCTTTTTGTGGCCTCAGGTATTCCAGGAAACTCATGAAAATCAAGCCTAGGTTTCTAGAGATAATTTTTTCGTGTTCTGCAACTTTCCTTCTAAACAGATTTGAGATAGCTTGCAATAAATGATGCATATTTAACAGGACCAATAGAATGAACATAAAAAATGAATAGCATACTTGGGAGTAGGGATATTCGATGAGCCAAAAGAGCTTTGCTAGTGAATTCACTATGGCTAAAACATTTACTTCTAATCATCCTAGAAGCTGAAGAGAAAATTAACCGTTGCCGTTATCACCTGATTAAACTATCCTCCACATTTTGTTATGGGGACACAGAATTTTTAAAGGAGCATCATTTGAGAAGAACCTACTATAGAAATCTTATTTAAGGGACATTAAAATTCATTAGTGGCCTTTATTTTACAGACCTGCTTTCAACCACATTATTTTTCCGCTTCCAAATGAGTATTCTGCTTACCCAATAGCATTCTCTGGACGTTAAAATGCAGAATGTGTGGAAGCATGTGTCTCAGAATGTGTCTCTGCTTCCTCTGCAGCCCATGATGTAAACACTCTTAGTGTTCCATAGTTAAGCATTTGCCAGTGCACCACTGTCTGTAATGCTTCTAACCTGATTTTTCTCACTAAATTTAAACTTTCTGAGAATCATACTATCTTTCTCTCCTTATGCCAGGCCTCCCATGTGATTATTCCTCTCCTGTCTTCACCCATTCAGTCTCCTCTGAATGGTTCGCCTTGGCTCTTCCTTTTGCCTGGAACTCTCTATCCCAGTGACCTCCATGTCTTTACTAGGATGTCACGTTCTTGGGTCAAGGTATGTGGCTCAGTGGTAGAACACTTGCTACAATGTCAGGTTCCCAATGAGTCCTGACCATCATATTTGAAATTGTACCTCCATCCCTCACCCATGTAAAATTTTTGTTTCACCCATAGCAGCTGTTACCTCCTAACCTATCATGTTACTTTGTTACGAGTATTACTTATTGTGTGTCTCCCTATGCTAGAATGTAAGAACCATACACCACATTATATGGATCTATGACTGACAATTTCCAGAGCTGATGAAGTGGTCACAAGTTGGATAAATAAACACAAATCTAGATGCATTGTGACAAAATTGTACTACTTCGGAGACCAAGAGAAAAATTTAAAAAATAATCAAAGAGAACAAGAGTTTTCCTAAAAACAAATATTGGTCTGCTATAGAATTTCTCCCTAGTAGCAGAGATCAGAGGACAATAAAATATCACCAGGATGCTGGAAAGAAATAGATGCTAATGTAAAATTCTGAATTTGCTAGACCCTTGCTACTATCACTGTGGTCCAAGGATTGGCAGCATCAGAAGCAAGTGAGAATTGCAGAGTTCATCTTAGACTTGCTGAATCACACTCTTCAGTTTAACAAGATCTTCAGGTGTTACATATGCTCATTATAGCTTGAGAATCCCTGAGCTAAACTATCATTGAAATTGAGGTCAAAACAAAGCATTTTCAAAAACAGAGTAAATATGAGTTTCACTGAAAAAGTACTTCAATAAGTAGAAATTAAACCCACAGAGGCAACAGACGGGGTGTGGCAAACAAAGAAATTGGCCAGCGTGAGTAAGCCTAAAGATATGAACACATAATTGTGTCCTTCAGGGAGCTTATAATAGTGCTGAGAAGAGACACCAATACACACAGGAAACAGAGAATCATTGGGGCCAGTTATGATTTAGATCTAGAGTGTCTCCCAAAAGTCTCATGTGTCTAAGGTGGGGCTTTTGTGAGGGAGTAGTACATAGCTAACTGTGCTGTAAGGTGATAGGTCCTACTTGGAGGGGGTAGGCTGTTAGGGGCATGGTCTGGAAAGGTAGATTCTTGTCTCCAGCTCTTTCCTTTTCACTCCTCTTCCTGGCTGTGATGGTGTGAGCAGCTTTCTTCTGCCATGCCCTTACACTGAGTCATTTCTTTCTTGGAACTAGCCAACCATGAACTAAATGATAAAACTATGAGCCTAAAGAAACCTCAACTTTATGTGACAGGTGTCAGGCATTTTGCTCTAGTGACAGGAAACTAATACAGTGCCCTGGAAATAAGTAGTTTTCAGAAAAAGCTAAATTTTAGTCTAGAATTTCCTATCATTTGTTTGTGTATAATTTTGAGACTTTTAATCTATCTGGTCCTCAATTTCCTTATCTGTGAAATGAATTTATCTAAATTAGTTTTCAAACTTTTGTGAATTTGAGTCATAATAAGAAAAATATTTTACATCTTGACCAGCTTAATATATCGTGAACCAGTTCACTCATGTACAAACTTATCAGAATTATGCTTTTATTTTCTATGTGTAATGCATTCTAGTATTTCTTATTCCATTTCCTGTGTAAATCTGCTGATGTGCTGTCGATTTGGAAAAGACAATATTGAAGGCTCTCTAAAGTTCTTCTTGGTTCTTAATATATGTAATTAATTATTAATGATAAATATTAAATCATTGTGATGGTTAATCTTGATTGTCAACTTGATTGGCTTGATAAGAGGCCTAAGAGATTAGTAAGGCACACTTCTGGTTATGTCCTCATGGGTCATGGGGCCGTGACCTTGGGAACTATATCTGGTTAGTGGCTTCTTCCTCTCTGGCTCTCCTGCTCTCCATTTCCTGGGCAACAAGAGTTGATCATTCATCGGCCATACACTTCCACTATGATGTTTCTGCTTTGGAGCCCATTAACCATGGACTGAAATCCTTGAATGTGTGAGCCACAATAAACTCCTCTTTCTTTAAATTGTAGTTATTAGTTATTTCATCCCAGCAATAGGAGAGCTGGCCAATACAACTATGTAATAGATAACTAGTTTTCAAACTCAACTATGCATGAGAATTTCTTGTTTTTGTTTTTAAATTACTGATGGCTATACCCTACTAGAGGTACAAATGTAATTGGCTTAGGGTTTAAATGAAACCAGGACTTTGAGAAGTTTCACAGGAGGTATCTCTGCATTGAAACTATCTTTTCGCAGGCTCTGATTCTGTTTCTTGCTATTGCTCTAGTAATAACATGCTACTGCAGGGTTGGGGATCTAGCTCAGCAGTCTAAGTGCCTGCCTGGCAAGCACAAGGTTGTGAGTTCAATCCCTGGTGCCACAAAAAAAAAATAACATGCTACTGCTCTGGTATAACATGAAGACACACACCTTTCTAATTCCGGTTGCATCAGAAGAATCTTTCTTCCTTGATCTCCTTTTAGCTATGAATCTTGTCATTTCTACTTCCTCTGCAACTTTGAAGAATTAGTAATCATCTACCTGTCTTGTGTCTTTACTTTTGCCCTCCTATTACTAGCTCTGTCTTATGGGCATGTAAATATTTAGTAACCAGATGAGAAAAACACCTTCCTCCATCTGACCTCTTTTTTCTTTCACAGTGAAACTGTGTAGAGATACTCACTTGCACTACCCCATCCCACCTCCATCTATCATGAACCAGTTGCCTTCCATACTTGCCCCTGTTGTCCCCATGGTTTTCCACAAAGTCCTTGCTGCTTTGGAATTGTTGAATCCAAAGACACACCTCAGAGTTTGGTTGCTTGGATGCTCCATAGCACTGTGCTAAGTGCATCCCTCTCCTCAAAGCTTTTTTCATGTTGACTGAGAACATCTTCCCACACTCTTTTCTTCCAGATACTCAGATCCTGTCAACTCTTCTCTCTGATTGGATTTTACTTTTTCTCAGAGCTTATCTCTTTTTTGTTTAATTTTATGCCCCCCTCCCTACTTCACCTTTCTCCATTTTCACATATGTGAAATAACTTACACATTTTAATTTCTATCCTAAATCTTTGTCTCAAGTTCCAAGTTCTTCCTGTTTATCTCCATGGAAGTGTTACACAGGTGTGGCAATTTAACTTGTCCAAACTAAATTTATTTTTCTTTTCAGTCTTCTTTGCCAATGTTCCTATCTTAGTAAATGGCAATGATATAGGGAAAATGAATATAACTTCCAACCTGATACATGTCAGATACACCATGTCTGTGTTCCTCAAAATTGAAGAATGAATTCTAAGGAGCAGTGGAAATTAAGAGTAGGACAATTTTGAGAGAGATAGCTTCTGAGAGACAAGAGGGGACCTGAAAGTGGGTTGCTGAAAACCACATTTCACAGAGAAAGTTTTATAGAGCAAAATCATGAGGTGGATATAAAATCACAAGGTAAGTACAACATGGGTCAAAACAATGATCAGTCCATCAGATTGCAATTATAGCTGCTTAGGTGATATTGACCCAGTGGGGAAGCAGGTTATGCAGCAAGTGCACATGGAAAGAACAAAGACCCTTTTAGGAAGAGATGGATCAGGAGGTCTTGGTCACCCACCTGGGTGACTGATGTCTGATAGCCTTTATTGGACCAGGTGATACCAATTATAGTATATTTGCTTATCCTTTGGGGAGGCATGCAGGACTGGCCATTCCATCTTTATCCTGAATCCTTGTAATGTGTGTTCATCCTCTGCCCGGACTCCTTCGAGGGCCAAACCCTGTCTGACTGCCTATATTACCTAACCTAGCTGTCTACAATAGCACCAGCATCATCTGGTAGCACAACCCTGCACATCTCCCTGCCTCCTGCCTCTGTTTCCCACAACCAATGTATCATCACATCCTAGTGATTCTTCTACCTTCTCACATTTCTCTGAATTGTCACTGTCATCCTTATGCAACCTGCCGTACAATGACTGCCAGTGCCAAATTGCTCCTGGCCTGTAATCTTCCCTTGAAATCCACTTTCCATTTGACCACCACCATGACACTTTAAAAAAGTGCATTTACACGTGTCATTTCTCTTTTTAAGAATTATTAATGGCTCTTCTTTCTCAGCATAAAGCCTGCACTACTTCATATAGCTGCCCCTTGCCTTGGGCCTCAGATTTCTCTTTTTTCTTTCAGTTTTAGCAATATTCAACTTTTATCTCCTCTAGCATTTCATGTTTGCTCCTGCTCATAGGCCTTTGTACTTGCTGCCTTTTGTCTCTCTCTATGAAACAGTCGCTCTATGTGTAAGAAAACTAAAATTCAGTGAAAGAAAGGGACTTTCTCGGGGCTTTTATCTGTTTGTTCATTAAGGAAAGATGTAGAATTCTGAAGCACAGCAGAGGAAGACAACAGCATAGCTCCAGAACCCAGCAGACATTTCCAGCTCTGAGTTCCATCACTTTCAAGCTATGTAATCTTAGCCAAATGAGCCAACTGAGTAATCGCTTTTTCTTTTGTCTATAAAATGAAGCTAATGTTAGAATCTGCATACCTGGGTACCTGTGAGGATGAATTGAGACGACAGATATAAAAGTCTTATTACAGAGACTGGCACATAAGAAGCATTAAATAAAAACCTGGTATTATGCTGTTAGTTTAATTATTGTTATCATCATCATTATTGCCTGGTGGTCTGATCCTTCAATTTTTAGATTGAAGTGTAGTACAGTCATAAAATGATGATATAATTAATTAATGCAAGAATATGGAACTACTTCAAGAATGGAGAGTAAATTTGAATATTAAATAAAAGTTCAATGTGTACATGCTAAGGCAAGAGCAAATAGAAAATTGTGTGGAATTTGAAAATAGCCATCTCAAGTAATACTTATTCAGGTTGAGTAGGCGAAAACAAAAGTTTAACTTTTAGCCAGTTTATTCTTTTATAATGTTTGTGGTAGAGGAAATATTAGGTGCAATTTTGATCACCTTCTTTTATTGGATCTCAAGCCTTGGGGCACAGAGGAACTGACCTATTTTTCAAGGTCATGGCATTTTAGGTGACATAATAGAAATTCAGGTGTGGGACTGAAATCAGTCTGGTTACCAGACTCCAGGCAGCATTCCTTCCACAATGTCCCAGGCACAAAGCCCATGTAAGTCACCATGAGTCTACACAGAGATGTGACTTGGTTCAAATCACCCAGCTGGTGCTTCTTTTCTGTAGCAGAGGAGTCCAGTTCAATAAAATACTGTGGCGATCTGGAATATCAGTATTTGTTTTCTTAAAGGAAGCATGAACTTTTTCTTCCCTAAAATCTATGTCTACAACACATTTAGAGGATTTAGAACCTAGATTCTAAACTTAAAACTAACATTTTAAAAAATGGTTATGAGATGAAAATTCCTTCAGACTTTTCCAAAAAAATCATACAACATATTCAGCAGGAGTTGTGGAGAAGGGGAGTTTTAACATCAGCTCTATCACTGGATTAGTAGGTTTTCAGGTCTTGGATTTCAACAAACAGTTTCAAATGATCCTAGTATTTCTACTTCTCCATGTAAGGATACCATGAAGCTGTTCATGTTATATGGGCTATGCTATTAATTCTGTGGACTTGTTTTAAAGTCCACTGAGCTAGGTGCCCTCAAAAGTGGTGTTTTCATCTTTGACAGTGATGTCAGTGATTTCATCATTGTATGGGTCAAATACTTTTCTTGGCTCCTCAATGACTTCTGCATCCTGTGGGTGAGAGGAGAAAGGGAGCTGACATATACTGAAAACACAGCATTTTCCTGTTTCTATGAAATTCTACACCACCTTGTTAAATACAACATTTTTAAAGGTACATCTGACTTCTATTGCATATGAGTAAGCTGAACTATACAATAGATCTATAGCAAGTGGGTTGAAGAATTAGGATTTACATGATTCTAAAGCGTGAGTTGTTCAATATGTATTCATCTTATTTGAAATTGTAAGAAAAGTATCTAATTCTAGACATGTATATTTATTTATCACTTAGTCTGCAGTACTCTAATTAAATATAATTACACTTAATTGTACTTGTAAGCCTGCTGTAATTTATGTTCTTTACAAAAGCTTTTTACAGCATATACATAACCTCTGTTTTTCTGTCACACAGAGACATGTATTAGGCAAACACTCATTAGTGACATAGGCACAGAATAGTGCACAGATCTATTCTCTGAGCTTGTGAAACCCTTTCTCCTCCCAGGTACTCTAACCCTACTCTGTATGAAATGGTTCCTTTGATACAGATACAGCCATATTACAAGAAGTGTTCCAGGCTGTCGATGACCCTCCTAACCTGAACCATTGTTGGATCTGGATCTATGTGAGAATTAAACCTCAGGGAGCTCATACAGCTTTGGCCTGGCTGCATTCCTTCAGTGTGACTTTTTTGTGGCTTGCTGGTCACCCCTGACCTGTACATCGAACATATCGTTAGCTTGGCCAATCTTAGAATTTAAACTTGAACTAGTTGTTGTATACATAATAATGTCACAGTGACTAGAACAGAAATACTTTACAGCATACTATAAACGTCACACCACCTGCTTTCTTGAGTATACATACAGTCACTAGTCAAACATTGTTTTTATAGCTGTGAGGGGTAGCAAAATCCCTGTAATGACTGTTCACTTTATTTTGCTATGCCAAGGAGGAAAGACATGGACAAAGTATCAGTCTTTTTGTGCCGGGGAATGTGCCACTCTAATCTCAGTGACTGAAAACAGCATTCATTTATTGTTGTTCACACATCTGCACACCCACTCCCCCAGAGAGCTTGAAGTTAGCCATCTGACTCTGGTTTGAGCTGTGAGTGAGATGGGCTTGCTCGATCATGCAAGGCTGAACTCAGTTCTTCTCCATGTATTTTCCTTCTGAAGACATTCCTATGGCAATGACTAGGAGCCAATCTTGCTGTGTATTTCTGGGTCCCAGACTCTATCTCTTGTGAGACTTATTTCAGACTGGTTTTAAGAGTTTCATTTTAGAGAATTGTACATTATTATGGTTGGGACATGGTTTGAGTGTCTTCCAAGAGTTTTTGTGTTAGAAGCTTGGTATGCAATGTGGCAGTATTAAGAGGGTGTAGAACTAACTTTTCAGAGACAGAACTTAGTGTCAGATGATTGAGTCACTGAGGACACTGTCTTTAGAAGACGTTCATGCTTGCTTCAAGGAGTGTTCCTGAAAGAGTGTGTTGTTACAAAAGAACAAACTTGATGTCTCCTTGCTTGTTGGCTTCCTGTCTTGCCATCTTATCTTCTCTCTCACGTGTGTTCTCACCATGATGCTGTCTGCCTTGCTGTGACGTAGCTAAGGGGGTCCCACATCAGAGGCCAAATAGATGTGGTCACTTCACCTTGGACTTTCACCTCCAAAACTGTTAGTGAAATAAACCTGTTTTCTCCATATGTTACCAACTCTTATGGTTAATATATTGTGTCAACTTGAGAAGGTTAGAAGTTTAACTGAGAGACTCAGCAGGGAGCCAGGGTTCTTACTTTGTAAATATCCTCATCCTGTGCAAAGGAGGGCAAGGACATTTTGTGAGTGCTACACCCACCCTGGGAAGTGGGGGCGGTGGCCTGTGTACAATACAAGGGAGGAGAAGAGGCTTGGGCTTTTGCTCTGGCTGCTGCCTTGAAGTGTTGCCCCAGTGCATGCCACCCTGCCTTGGAGCCAGCTGATTATGGACTGAAATCTCCAGAAACTGTGAGCTAAATAAACCTTTTCTTCCCTAACTTTGGGTGTCAGGTGTTTGTCTCAACAACGAAGAAAAGT
>RJWT010027233.1:0-15567 GCA_004365215.1 Cuniculus paca | reverse complement strand
TCACCAATATTTGCTTCTTCACTGGGTATAAGGCATCAGGAAAAGCTAGGTTGTTACTAAATTAGTAGTTAAATGGTAGGTGGGCTTGGTATTGCTTACAAAGCAATACACTGTATTCCTCATTTCATTTGGAAAAGCTTTATCCCCTGACTTTCTGACTGTAAAACCAATCTATTTTTCTAGTGATTCTTGTTTTTTTTTGTTGTTGTTTTTTTTGTTTTTCACATACTTAGTGTTCTCTGTATTTCAATATCCTCATATCTTCTGAGCAAGACAACTGGACACCCATTCCCGAGTGACATCTAAACGTAGTGTTCCAAAAGCTCGTTCAATGTTAGCAACCACAACTCTAAGCTATGACCTAGAACAGCAATGGCTTTCTAAATCTCATCGGGATAATAAGAACAAATTACCATGTATGTAAACTTCAAGAGCCCTAAAGTCTACTTTAAAAAAATATTTGGCATGGCTATATTTTAAATGGTATGCATCCATCGATCACCAAAATCAAAGTTATTTTTGAAAAGGAATATTCTGTCTGAATTTTTACTAACTCAAGACAACAGAACCCATTTCTGGTTTGTGAAGTACATTACATGCATAATACATTCACTGAAAAACTTCAACCACTCGTTTAACAGCATAGCTGTTCCCAAGTCTCCATGTGACTGGGAGCAACAGCTCTGTCGTGGAAGTGTCATGGCAGCTTTAAATTTAGTGTTTGCCACTCTGAGAATTGAAAGAACAGATGCTCACAGACGCCTGGTGTGCGGAGTCAGTGCACAGACAGCAGAGAGAGAGGTCTGCCTAGGTTCTGGTGCATCAAATGGGCAGGATGCAAAAGCAAGTGGAAAAACAAAATAAAATAACAACAGAAGACTTTATTACCATAACATTGGTAGTGAGAACAAAAGAAAGTAGGCAATAAACTGAGCAAATGAGACAGGGACTGTGTTTTCAGAAAGGTCAGTTTCATAGGCAGTGTCAGGGCTCTCTGACATATACCATAGTTAAATAGTTCAAAAGGACCATTAATGTTTAGTCTTTTTTTTTGTTTTTTCCTGCTTAGATGAAGGGCAATGTTCTACCTAAGTCATTAAAGATATCCTTTATGAAAGACTCGCAGATTTTAAAAACACTCTTGTGCTTCCTGTTTCAATGATGATAAAATAGATAATTTAGACTAACTAATGCTTTGAGAGAAATTCAAAAACATAACAGAATGCAATATTTAAAAATAGATCCTTGATGTCTGGTGACACTGCTGTTGATTCCCGCACTGAACAACTGAATTGTGAAGTGGCCCTTTTGACAACCTCATAGAGTTAGAGAAAGAGACTGGAGTACAGGACTACCCAAAGACAGAGGTGGGAGACACCGGGGAAACCCTCCTGGAAAGTAACTCTGAGAAGCTGCACTTAAATAAATCCAGACGCTGTCTCCTGTGGAGTTCTACTCAGCATCAGATCATCACAGGGATTGAAATGCTGGTCCTGTAGATGCAATGATAAGCAGGATAAATTTTTTCATCTCTGTCTTCATTTTGACCTTAAAACTTTCATTCAGATACCTGTTCAGCTCTGCCTGTGGACACATTAATCACTTAGGGTGTGCATCTGAAAACTGGTTATACAAGGGTTATTAGCCCTAAATGTACCTCCACCCCCTTCAAAATAGTGGACACGAAGAAAAGAGTAACTGAAGGGTGTTCATAGTTTGCCAGGACATTCAATGGTCAGTTCTTATACGCTTTTGTTCCAGAGTTGCATGGCGCTGGGTCTGAAAGTCTGCAGTCACTGTACTAATTCTGCAATACCTGCAGAATTCCAGAAAAATCAGAGCCTGGCATACTGTCCTATGATGAGGTCACCCCCACACCACACCCTGGGCAGGAGCAGACTCACAGCAAATGGGTCATCCCTAAGTGCCATAAGGACTTCTCTGGAGCAACCGCAGATTCAATCCTGTGATAAGAATCAACCCGACCATGATGGACCAGGACTACTTACACTGGCAGCTATGAAACCTGCAGACTGTGTGTGAAACCTTGCCTCTCTTCTTCTTTTCTATAAAACCTCAAAGTTTCAGTCAGTCCTTCAAAGACAGCTCCTGAACCCATTCTTCACCCTTTCCCAGCAAGGCCGGGTAAACAAATCTCCTTTCCTACCTTTCTCCAGGGCTCATCCTCCTGAGTGGCTTCTTGGGAGATGCGGCTAGGTTGGTCTGTTGGGACACTTACACCCTCGAATTCCAGTGACCAGACTGTCACTGACTGAAGCTGAATGAGATTATCCCACATCGCTAGTACTTGAAACCCTAAATCAAAGCCAAACATTCTCTATAGGGGAAAATAGTTTTAAATTAAATAACGATAGTTTTGTAGATAAAATACGCAGTACATGAAAACAAGAAACAAAGACCATAAGACTGGTTAGTATGAATGAAAGACAGCAGAAAATAACACCTGGTCCATGGGGACTGTGTGTTGGAATTATCAACATAGATATTAAGTAATGAGAAACTACAACTTGCTTTTGTTTGGTTTGGTTTTTTGATATAGGGTCTGACTATGTAGTTCAGGGTGGTCTTGAACTCACTATGTAGCCCAGGGTCTCCAACTCATGGTGATCCTCCTGCCTCACCCTCCTGAATGCTAGGATTATAGTTGTGTGCCACTATGCCTGTCTAGTTTTAAACAAACTATATAAAATTATGCCCAAAGAGAAAAACATAATACAATTTACACAATTTTTATAAATTTTTCAAAATTTATTTTAAAAATGCAATAGCGCAACAAAATTAAGAACTCAATGGACAACAGCAAATTAGACAAAAGTACAAACAAGAACTAGTTAAACAGAATATAAAAAGTGGGAAAAACTCCACATTGAAATACAGAAAAAGAAATGAATGGAAAATCTATAAGCGAAACCAAGAGACAAGGAAAATACATTTAGAAGAATATATCTCCAATAGAAATTGGGGTTGGAGGGAAGGACAAACAAAGGAGTCAGAATTAATGTTTACTAAATAACTGGCTGAAAATTTCCCAAACTTGAAAATGTGAAGGCGTTTTCTAACTGTGAAAACTCTTTTAATTACAAGCAGAAACATGTAAAACAAGACACTTATTTGCTTCCTGTTTCTGCAGGTTCTACAAGCAAAGCCATGAGCTGGCTTTGATGGGAGCTATGCTGGCATGAACGTTTGTACAGCAGAGAAAATCAGTAGCTTTGCATATGACCTCTAAGGTCCCCTGAGTTCAAGACCTCGCCACCGGAACGCAACCTACCTCGTGTGAAGTAACTAACGCCTGGCCCGCCTTTCCACTCCACGTGGGGATTCTGACTCAGGGAACAGGCACAATGCTAAACATCTTGCTGCTGCTACTGCTGTGAAAAGTAAAGTCCACTGGCTTTCATCGAGGAGCGTCCTGTCTTCGGGAATTATGGTACACTAACTCAATTAGCATGAAAGTAGAATTAAAATAGCAGATTGTTCACAGATTTTTTTACCCAGTGAAAGCCCAGAAAGCTAAAAAAAAAAATACATCTGAAAACCAGTGAGAGAAAATCATCATATTACATTCAAAGGAATAAAAGGAGACTAACAACTTCATTTTCAATATAATTATAAGTCAGAAGATCCTCATTAAATGCTAGAAGAAAATAAATGGGAATGTAGAATTCTACAGGAAGCAAAAACATCCTCAAGATTCAAGGGGATTTTCAGACAAACGAATCTGTCAAAATTTATGACCAGGATTCTCAGAGTTAAGGAATTCTAAAAGATAATTAAATAAATGATTATAGACAGTAGAACTTAGATACAAAAATAAAAATAATGTAAAAATATGCAAAAATAATGTTCATACAACAATGATAAGGTTTGCTATTTGAAATATAGAGTCATTTGAAACAAAATAAAACAATGATACTCAGTTTGGAAAAGAGTGGTTCCAAAGGTTTCAAAGGTAATCATTCTGAAAAGAGGGTTAACATAGCAAATAACTTTGTTAAATATAAAACAGATGCGCGCTATAAGCTATAAGGGAATATTTAAATTGACTGCTTATTTAAAAACCAGAGAACAGACAAAATAATAATTAAAATTCCTATTTTAAACGCCAGTATAGAAGGGACGAACAGAGGTTTAAACTAGATTAGATGTTACAGTAATTACGATTTCATCTTTAATAGAAAAAGATGTTATTAATGTTCTTTAAAGATGTCCTGTATATGCCCAAACTTTAACAGTCACATGAAGGAGAATAAAAACATGTCCCTATCCTGTCAGAGTTGAAAATAAATCCCCACGGGAGCAATGAACAATGCCGCTCTGCTCCCAAAAGCACATTTTACACATGCTCACAAAACTAAACACACAATAGCACTGTAGAACCCTCTACCTTACTAAGTATCAATGATGTTATTTCAAACGTGGCATAATTTTAAAACGTTTGGCCTTTGGCAGAAACAAATCCACAAAAGTCCTTGGGAATTTTTCTCAAGGGATAACGAAGAGGATGAACATTTCATAAATAATACTGATCATTATCATCAAATTATTGTTTTTCTTTTCTTTACTGAGCAGAATAAAGCACTACGGAGAGACAGACAATAAGACTACATAGAGATCATTTTTGGTGCAGGCTAACAATTATTCAAAACTTCTGATTTAGGCATTCAGCAGAGTTCATTAAGAGTGAGTTTCCTAAATGCTCAAGGTTTTGGGTTTTATTCCCAGCACCACAACAAACCAATCAACAGCAACCAACAATGTTTGTTTCATGAGTGGTGGAAGATGAGTACTAATATTTCTAATGTGTGTAGTCAGTAAACAAATGTGAACATAGGGACTGAATTCAGATTGGTGATATAACATTTCAAAATATTGTAATGTCCTTAGTATTTTGCAACTATAATGATTAAAATAAATATTACTTTTCTGATTCTCAATAGTTTTTAAGTCCCTATTAAATGGGACAATTTTTGAGCACCAGATCGATGAACGGAAGCTAAACGTATCAGTCATAAAAAAGAGCCAAGATGTAGAAACTCATGCTATTTCAGAGAGCACAATCAAAGGAAAATATAACAGAAAAAAGAGTAAGAAAGGTAATATATTCCTTTTCTTTTATGGTTTCCTGCTTGTGGGATTCTATCTGGAGTAAATTATTCCCACTTTTCTTAATGCTGAATATATGCATGGCATGCATATCATCTACATTTTAGTTGTAGTATTTCCATTATGCTCTGTAAGGCATTTCCTAAGTAGCATGTTAATACATTTGAAAATTCTACAATATTTTTATTGAATAGACAGTGTCAATTGTTGAAATAAATAACTTAGTAGTCATCATTCTTTCTTATTTTGGTTACACCACTCGGTGCTATTATTTTTTTGGTATTAAGGATTGAATTCAGGGTCTTCACACTGAGCTACATCCCCAGCCTTTGGTATAATTTTTTTTTTTAATTTTGAAACAAGTCTCTAAATTGCCCTAATGGGGCTCAAATTTGTGAACCTCTTGCCTCAGCCTCCTAAAGTACAGGAATCACAGGCTTGCATAAGCGTGCCAGGTCACCGGTCGGAATTATTAACAAACAAAATTTATTAAGTTTTATCTTAATTTTAGATTTCAACAATGTAGAGATGCCTATAGAAGCACTAAAATTATTTAGAACATTGGATGCTCACAGTAATGCTAGAATTTTTACTAAAGTATTTGTCAAGTTTATATTTACAAGTATAGGTAATTTTCCTCTCTTGCAAACTGGTGGAACTACAACAAAAAACCCTACAAACAGTGCTCATCTTCGACATGATTAGCAATGATTTAGACCTCAATGAGTTTCTACCTGTCTCCTCGGTGATACTGGGTTTTCATTCAGATCACAGGGCAAAAAAGGAAGATAGCTAATGAAGCCATTCTTCAGCCCTGGCCTGACGTGGGAGCGGTCAAAGCCGGTGCTGACTTCATCAGTATTGAAGAGGTCCAGGAGCCGGGACGTTTTCTGGTTGAGCATTGTTCCAGCCCTTTGAACTGAGTGCCATGGATTCCTGGAGCTTGACCACATTACAATTTTCACACTTAGCAACTGTAAAATTGTTAAAGCGATATCTTTCCACACAGTTTATCCGTGATGACTGCGAAGTTTCGCGTACCACCTTAGTTACGGGCTTTAAATGCCACTTTCATCACTTCCCAGGGTAACCTTGGCCATGAAATCGGAAAATCAGATCATTTTCTGGTCCGTTTTCTTCTTTTGCTTTGGATAAGATTAGATTTTGCTACGCTTGACTGACAAACCTCATTTAGATTCCAGGAGAGGCCTGAGCCCCGACCTCTCACAAGCGGGAGGTGAGATGTCTCGGGCGGTGAGAAGGAAGAAAGGGGTAATTTCAGCTCATCACACAAGGCAATTAGTCACTAATTCACACGGGGAGACAAAAATACCTGTAAGAGCATAAAGAGTCTCTTAGTGCCAGGGCACAGTATTACTTAAGATTCTTTAAAAAATATTAATCCTTTTCAAGGGGTTTTCTCTGCATGTTTTGTTTCCTTTTCAAATTATATTCTTCGGTGGGTTAAACCGTAAAGCACAAACCAAAATTATTTTTACCCAACTAAATATCTTCTACAATTAATAGAAAACGCATACTTTATTTTAGGAACTAGTGAATGTTATAAAAGTAGGTACATTTTCCAGGGCACATTAACTTAAGGTCAGTTGCTTTATTATTCATGAGAAGAACGCTCACTCCCTGTCTTGAAAAGTTTACAAATGTTCCCAGCTTTGGGGCATTTATCCATTTTAGATAAGGAGGTAAATAGGTGGTTGGAGAAAAAGTGAAAATAATAACTGTCAAAGGACTCAAAATTAATATTGTGTCTTGTAGACTTTGTTCTCTGAGGATGACAGGTTTAGAATCTCAATGAAGATTTCATGGTAAGTTGGCATTTTGAAATCTCTCTCCTCCTACACAGATTTGCCCTAAGCAAGAAGAAATTCAGCTGGATATATTATCATGAGGTTTTAAGCAACTAAATGGATCAATGCATGATCCAAGCCATCCTTACGCCTTTAGAGATCTGTTTAACACAGGAAATCTATTTAATTTTAATATAGAAAGTTGAGTGTAGTTATCTTTCAAGATAAACAATTAAAGTGATTGTTACTTTTTGTTAAATTATTCACCTTTTTCCTTGTTTCTTTCTAAAGTTTTGTCTCTTAAAAGTTGTATTTCCAATTAGTATTGTATCACATTTAAATCAAAGATACTCTAGATAATTCCAAAAGAACATTTAGTTATCCTCAATTTCTCTTTAATACATTTGGCTTCTGATTTGTTTCCAGTCAATCCAGGGCTCAAGCTAAACTGGTAAAACAAAAAGTTCAAGTTCGTTTCTAAAATTTTATATGTGAAGAAGCACGGGTTACAGTAGTACACATAAAGTGCTAAATAAATATTTGTGAAAGATCAGCCTACCTCCATTAAGCTTTCTGGGTGTATAAACATCATGGTGTATATACCAAATGTTCAGGTGCAGGACCTCAATCTTTTTAAAATCAATTATACATGAAGTTTCACAGCTGCCTAAAAATTTGAATAACAGTTTTTTCCACATAATGGAAAATCTTTCAGCAATATGGCAAATAGAAAATTCTAGGGAAGTCTGACTTCATTTTATGTATTAGGTACATTCCTGGGCAGCTTTACAAAGCAAGCATATGTGTAAAATTTTAGAACAATTTAGTGAATTTCATTACCCTTTCAGGAAGACTAAGTCTTAAGACGTTGTCTCTTATACCAAAGAAAAATTGTTATGTACACACGAATTTCTACGTTCATATCAGTAAGTACCTTTTCTATTACTGTGCTTTTAATTTCATATAGCTTTGAAGATGTGGTAAAGTGAAGAAAAAAATCATAGAAATGTGCACCTATGCAAATCTCAAGAGATACGTATTCTTATTTAAAAGTTCTTATGTCTGTATCTATGTCTGTCTCTCTATATAATTAAATTATACTGTACATGTGATTTTTTTTCATGAATTTCATATTCATAGGTCCCTGTTATTTATTTTGGTATACCTCTGCCTATACTTTTTGTGACATCATCATTCAGCTATTATTTACTAACTGATGATTACTTAACCAGTGTATACAAATTGAATTTTTATTGCAAGTTAATAGCATGCTACAGGAGATACAAGTAGATATAAAAAAGGAATTGATCAGAATCTGATAATTACACAGGGAAAAAACAGATAGTAAAACTAATATGAAGTCAATTTTAACAAACATACTACAGATTTTATTTATCTGAGACTTTTCTTAACTTGCAGAATTTTTCTTTTGCTCTCTACAGTTTCCCTTTTACTAAAGATGATGAAAAGGACCAGTTGATTATTTAATCACATAGCCAGTATTTAGAGAGAATTACCTGATAGCCTGATGTTTTAAGGGCTGGACACCTATGGGAGACGTCAGCATGCTTGGGCCTCAGACTCCCAGGGTCGTTAATCGATAATCTCTCCCTGTGCGGCCACACAGAGGTCGGGTTCCAATGAGAAGAACTCATTCCACATTGCCTAGACAACAACAAAGGTCGGCTTCCTACACTGCTTTTGTCAGTTTCGGGAAGTTACATTTTCTACAGAAGTCGTGTTTATAGTCTCCCTTTGTATCTTTCAACAGGCATTTACCCTTATTAACACAAAACTTCCCCTTTTCTTGAATAGCTTCTCAAAGATCGAACATACTATGTTCTCCAACCGTTTTAGATACAACCTCAACAGCCGTGGGTGCGTGTGTTCAATCAGCAGACGAGGATTCAGTGAGTAATTTGATTTACTTTGAATTTCACGTGTCATATACTTCAGCAAATGGAGCTACATTCAAGCACCTAAGTGATCACTGTGATATTCTGACAAGTGACAACAACCGATTAGTGTGAGATTTGCAAAAAGATGAGGCCAAATGAATGCTACAAAAATACATTTGCTGTACTTCGACCATCCACTAAGAGTACCAAGAGAATAGCCAGGAGACATCATTCTTTACTGAGCATTTTTCAACTTACATCTATTTAAAAACACATTTTCACAAGCTGTTACTAGTTAATCAATAAGGAAAAAAGTCCTACAGAATACATATAATGGCTTTCCAGAATGTTCAGGAATTTATTCTTCAAACAGCAGCCTTTCAGAACTCAATTTTAATCCCAATTTTAAAACATGGAACTAAATGAATACTCTGAGGGGGATGAATGTGGATCAGCCTCCCTGGTCCTGCTGATACTTTAATCATGTGAGAAAGATGTGCACCCTAGATAAAATATCAGGAGTCAGTTCTCTTCCGGACAACACCACATCATGCTACTGACATATCAGTTTTGAAAAGTATAAAGCCAATTTGATGGCAAGAGTGGATGTGTGTTATTTCACCACCAGTCGGATTAAATGCAACAAGCTCGAGGGGCCCTGCGAGAACTATTATGATGTCAATAAAACGCTGTTTTGTGAGTGGCAGGGCTGAGCCAGGGACAATTCACGCTCTCGCCAGCGGGAGTCTAGCCACAGGCAGGGAACGCGGACAGGAGCAGGCGGCAGAAGGAGAAATAGCCTCAGCGTGGCTGTTACAATTCCTCTTCCCACGAAAACAGGCACGGCACAAGTGTGGGCCCAAGGGATGCATGGAATCAGAAGGACAGTCATCTTTCTGCCACTCATTACAACTTGACATTTTTGCAAAAATAATTTGCCCAACAGTATCATGTATAAAATGATCCAAGTCACAGGGAGAACAATTCCATAAAACTTGGAAGATTCTGAGCATTTTAAGGATTAGTAAAATCATATGCATCACTATATATTCTATCTTTAATGTTATTTTCTGGGTATGAGTAAAATTTAGCAAACAGACCATGATCTTCTACATTGAGCTTGGTTTTATTGTAGCTACATAGAAGTCCAGGAGATACAGGCTACCATCTTTGCTGTTTTAAATTTATTAGGAGAGATTGCAACTTTTAGTAGTAATTGAACCCTATGTGTGTACAAAACATTTAATGCTGTGTTCTAATTCTATATGGAAGTTTCTTTGTTTCCTCTATCAAAAAATATGAATTGATAAATCATTTGTTCTTTATGAGGGCAGCAGTATGTCTCATTTTCCCTAGTTACCTTTTTGCTGAGAGGTAATAAAGGTTATAAACAGATTAGAAAGATAGTATTGATATGTAAATACGTAAGTTTTACATGGAACATTCTAGGCTCCACTGCCAGCACTTAAAATGAACAGATTTGGGTTATGGCTGGCTAGATCTCAGCTATGATATGTATTTGTGCAGAATGTCTCTTTTCACTTTGTTAGTCACGCCCCATCTCATAAATTGAGACACAGACATATTGGAAATCATTATGATCCATAAATGATACATCTATGTATAACTTGTGTTTAAAAAATTAAACTTAGCTAAACACCTTCACAAATTTCACAAAATTAAGATATATTAATTCCATAATTATTATGTATGGAGGAGTATTTGTGATGTGAAAGCCTTTGATCTAGACACTGAAGCCACACCTATCAAGAACAGAAAATCACAAAATTGACTCACGAAAACTGCCTCACCAAATCATGTGCCCAGACAAACAGTCAAGAGCACCAGATATGTAAATGTGGGTTGAAAACCAGGATAATCTACAACGAATAAGAAGATCTGAAGAGGAAGTGGAAGATTGAAAGCCTTGAGCACATTTCAGGAAGGAAGAAACACATGCAGCAACGTTCGGACGACCACCTGGCATTTCCAGGCAGAGGAACAGGGCTTGTGCATGTCTGGGTTAATGTGAGTACAGATAATGACAGCAGTCAGCGCTTCATTCACTGACCACTCTACAGATTTCAAGTTACAACTCTTAACCTGTAGGACTCACAAAACTTACTTCCGTGTTTCTCCATTTGATGTGTGTGAACACAGTGATAGAGACATTTATCATTACTGATAATGAGAAGAGCTCACACCTCCTCTTGGATTAATTTACAGATGATGTGTATTTAAATTTCCCTGAGTTCACTGATAAAAACAAAACCTGCAATGCACACAGCAAAGATTCAGAGAAAACGGAATACCATTAGGATTTTTCATTTACATTGTGTCTCTCAGTTTGTCATTTTTTTTTCCTTTGGTACTGGGGATCGAACTCATGACCGTGCTTTTGCTAAGCAGGCACTTACGCTGCTGAGCTAAATCCCCAGCCCTCAGTTTGTCATTTTGTCTTCATTTTAGATGCACAAATGTGTTTGCATAGATATGTCTATGCACTGTTTATAGAACACTTTTATACACTGTGTGGAAGGATAGAATCTATCTCATTTAATCTTATTTCAGAAACATAGTCTTATTTCCATTGAGGAAGGAAAAAATGGAGTATTTTTGCTAGAAGTTAAGCCAAGTGTTTTGTTTGGTTTTGCTTTTGCATGGAGACATGGTATTTTATTCAAGATGCCAAAATTTGCCAAAAGCAAATTCTCCGGTAGAAAATTATTACATATAAAACTTAAGTATTATTTTTTAAACACATGGTATTAACTACATGCTGTGAGTTTATATTTTCTTTTATTAAATAACTGTTTAAGAGGAAGCTTGGTAAATTTCACCCACTTCCCATTCATGTTTCTTCAATCATATTCCTCAGTCATTCATTTATTCATGAAAAACTATTTTTAAATTTAGAATCTACTGAACTGTTGCAGATAACTAGTTCATAAAGGTACCTGATACATACACAAAACACAGAGACGTTTTTCACAAATCGAACAATCATTTCAAAAGTAAACATTTAAAGATTTGAACAAAAGCATTTGAATTGTTTCCTGCAATCAGCGGATGCTCTGCTCCAGGAAGGCAGCTACTCTAGGGCAGGACAGCATTTGTTTAAAAGGTTCTTGCCTCTCTTCTCCCAGCACCCTTGGGTTTTTTCTGTGGTCTTTCCACAAAACAGTGTTTTCACTGAGACTATACAAGTTTTTGCTTTTGATAATTACTAACCAGCAGACTGATGGGGCAAATGCATTTGGGAGTCTGTGGCTTTCGTGGAAACCTCAGTAGGTGTGCAGATGTGCTAAGGTATCAGAATGTTTCCCAGAGGGAAAGAAAGAGAAAGAGTTGTAACAATTTCAGTGACTTCTATACTGAATTTATTCATTTTTTATAGCTGTGTAACAATATGGAACTGGCTTTACAATTGTTGGGAATTTTTTTTTTGTAGTTGATTTCTAACACAGTGAGATGCTAAGATCACTGAAAAGGTATATATTTTAGGTAAGTACATTGATTTTAAAATTTCTCATGGATAAGCACAAAATTAAAACTGCTGACAGTTCCAGTGTGGGTGTATAAGTATCACCTTATTCCATTAACCGCCAGTGGAACAGTATCCAAATATAAGCCCTTGTTGATAGGGGAGTGTGGACAGTTCAGTGAGAAAGGCTGATTTCTAGCATTGTGACACACCTGACAAATGTGCAGCTTCGTGATTTATTAAACTCTGGGATCTATAACTCACTCCTTTTATCAAACTGATTGTTTCTATCCAGTCACCCCTGAAGCCTATAAGGAATGCAAAATGATCATTTGACCATTACCACATTAACTTAAGTCTTTCAGAATACAGAATATCAGGAAGGTAATTGGTGGCTTTGTCCGGGTACCTGTTTTGTGTTTCTACAGACTTTTTTTTTTCCCAAGCACAGTTGAGTAATGTTATTTTCTGAAAGATGAGTTTCCTCTTCAAAAGGATGCATTGCTATTGTTTGTACCATAATTTAAACTATATTCCATACAGAGGCTGATTTTGTCCTCCTCTGTATTGTTCTATAGATCTCAAATCATTTTATTCTATAACTATAACATCTTCCCCTAATGAAAAGAACAGTAAAACCGGTAAATTTTAACTTCAATTCACATAGATGTACATGCACTTGTCAATGCAAAGCTACATCTTAGTTAACTGGAGTTGAGAACTTACCGTTTAGTTAACTGGAGTTGAGCACAGTAAAATCCCCAGCTAAACTAAATCTGTATGCCCACACAAGTGTCCTAGACTCATACTTCCTGTCTGCAAATAACTTAAAGTAGATTTTAAGGGTAAACTAGTAAAGAATATGTATACATTCAGTGATTTGGAAAAAAAGTTTTTATTAGTACATATTTTCAGTACATGATTGCATTTGTGGTGGGGAATTGGTACATGTACATAAAACATTTTGATTCTTTGTTTTTCTACCCTCTCCTCCCCTCCCTGTTCCTTCCATTTCTTGGTCCTCTTCCTATTTGCAAAAGCCCTATTCTGATTGCTTTTCTTCTTCAATTTTTTTCCATCTCCTTTCCCTTCCCTCCCGTCCCCCTCCTTCATCCCTTCTTGTTCCTCCATCCATTTGAGAAAATTATCTTAGTACTTTTTATCTTGTTTTGTTCTCTCTCCATATATATATGGAGTTCTCAAAAAAAATATATATATATATTTGAGCTTTGCATATAAGAGAAATTGTGCAATTTTTAAAGTTGAAAATGTAAGTAAAATGTTTTTTGATTTTAGCTAACTGGCTCCTTATTGGTTATTAACGTAATCCCTTAGAAACCCTTGGTCCGTCCCATAAATGTGTTCACATCATTAATTCATAATGATTGATGTGAAGAAAATTTCCCACTAAAGAAAATGTAACTTTAAACCAATTTCATCAGTATACACAAGGCGCTTCTTGGTACCAGTTAACTGTACTCAAACTGTTTCACTCCCAGATGATTTTTACGACATGAGGTGATGGTCATCAACTTCCTCAATACTATTATGAGACTGTTGAAAGATAAAAAGTATGCACATTAAAAAAATAACAACTTGATTTCCCTGTTCCTTAAAAAAAAAGATTTTTTAAAAAAATTCTCTAAGATAGAAACAACCTCTCAGATATCTATACTCGTGACAGAAGTATTGTTGGGATGGCAAATACTTTATTAGTCAATCTGTCAGCATCAAGGACAAAATACTGATGTTAACCACAGTCCCAGGCACATGAGTTATCTGGGGAGTGCATTGTTGTCCCTCTGTTGAGATACAGCATCCACAGGGACAGGCGAGCAGGGAGACACTGAGTATGACGTGCTGAGCTGTGGTGCAGAGCAGCCGGCAGGTGTGTTTATGAATGCAGGCTGCACAAGAGGTCCATCGATCATACGGTCACTTCCTAATTTTTCACAATTGTACAAATGTGTGGACTGAGGGAAAACAGAAAGTGATAGCAACAAGAGCATTAGGCCACTGGAATTAAGACATATTGCATTGATTTAAACTCTTTCACTGCCTCAACTCATCACCAAGTCCATGTCCCTCCATTACACTAAAAGCCACATACATGTATTGATCTGTGGTATATTTCTTGGAAACCATAGCATGCAATGAACTACAGAGGCTTGAGGGTAAAACCATTCTAGGAAATAGTTATTAAGCAAGATTGATATACCAGAAAATTGAAGACAACATAAGTTCCTAGAAAGAAATGTTTCGCTGCTCTGGATGCAGTGGATTTCTCCAGGCTCTCACTGGCATATAATATGACAAGGCATTTCTGGTGATGACATTGTGACAATATTCAGAAATAACGTAATCAATATCTGTAACTGAATTAACCTGATTATCAGAAAGTCTACTGTTTTCGGTTAAATACTATAGAATTACTTATTCTTCTGATTATTTGGCATTTTAAGTTAAATTAAAATTAACTGGTTAACATTTCCTGAAAGAAGCAGGCTTACTAGGTTTGGATTTAAGCTACACACATAATCAAGTGTCATTTTTTTACCACAATCCAAGTCCATTTGAAGTCCCATAATTTCAATTGGTTTTTCTTCTCTCTCACTCTCTCTTTTTTTCCTTCCTTTTCGCTCCCTCCCTCCCTTCCCTCCTTCGTTCCTTCCTTTTAAGTTTTATTTCCATTACAATGTAAGGAAATCAGTATTTCCACGTTCTAAATTTTTCCTGTTACTAAGGAATACAAACTTTTGCATTAGTGTCTAGTATTTTATATGTCAAGGTTTTAACTAAGTTTCCAAAGTTTAGATTTTAACTTTTAAGGCCATTTTTCCCAATAGCTTTTCTGAAACACTGAAGATGTTTAAGGTTCTCTAACATAATTTTGAATGTCTTGAATAATTGTAGATTTTAGGATACACTTCGTACAACAAGTTTGAAGGAAAAAAATGCATTTGGCTGTATTTGAAACTAAATTTCATATTAACACAAGAAGAAATACTTTTAGATACTTGGTGTTGCTTTCGTTGGTAGTTCATTCATAAGGGAATTCTACAACTTCATGTCCATGCACAGAAAGACATACTTTTTGTTATGCCAAAGGGTCACAAAGAATACCCTTCAAAAAGTTCTTGATATTCTGAAGGCGTTAAGTTTTTCCTATGTTGTAATTATAAAAAGGCAAATGACCATATGAAATTTACCATATGAAATTATTTTCCACTTTTAAGAAATATTATAATTT
>RJWT010027232.1:0-15559 GCA_004365215.1 Cuniculus paca | reverse complement strand
TCCAGCATGCCCGACAAAGTGTTCTACAATCTACCGATCGCAGTTCTTTCAGGTCTATATTGACAGTGTCTTTCATTCAAAAACCCTGAAGTCAGTATACTCTCATATCTCCGTGACTTAATATGAGCTTCTTCTCTAAATTTGAGAAAATTTCTCGCATCTCTGTATCTCCTTAGATACTAATATTGTTCTTTAAAGACTCAGTTTAGGCTGGGCGTGGCGGCTCACCCCTGTAATCCCAGCACTCAGGAGGCTGAGACAGGAGGATCACTGTGAGTTTGAGACCAGCCTGGGCTACAAAGTGAGCTCAAGGCCAGCCTGAACAGCATAGTGAGACCCTGTCTCAAAAAGACAAGGGCCGAGGAATCTAGCTCGGTGGCCTAAGCACCTGCCTGGCAAGTGCAAGGTTGTGAGTTGAATCCCCAGTGCCACAAAAAAAAAAAAAAAAAAAAGACTCAGTTTAGAAAAAGTTTCTGGGGAAAACCTTTTAGAACCTCTCTCCTTTGACTAGCACACAGGAGAAACTAATCCTTCTCTGTTCAAATAGCACTCTGCATGTGTCTTAACAAAAGCACTTATCACACATCCAGTGCACAGATCAAGTGAGACAGGACATTGTGGTGGTAGCAGATAGCACAGGGGCCCACCTATTGATAGAGTTCATACAGTTTTAGTGGCATCAACTGGCAGTGTTTTAAAACTGTCTAGTTTGGATTTGGTATGGCAAATGCCAAAGGTGTGGAAGAGTTGAGGACACCAACAAGAGTGTCTCTGGAACTCTCCAAGGAGAAGCTAAGGTATAGCAGAGTGGTTGGGTGTGGACTCAGTACATACAATTTATTCTTCTGAAAATAAGAAATAAGTATTGGATTTCTTCAATCAGTATGTCAATGGGAAAATTAGATAGCATTTGGTAGAAAAGAGATATTTAGCAAAGAACGTTATCAGGGGAAAACATTTGTTTGGGGCTGTCCCCACCCCCTTTTACTTCACAGCTTGTTGTTATTTCCTGTAACTTATGCTATCCAGGCTCAAAAGGACCTCTTACAATGATTAGAAATCAATATAGGCATCTGAAATGAGTTTTTAAAAGCCTACAGATAATTTTCCAATATCCTTTTCTTCCAGTTAAATTTTTCCTAACTCATGAATTACATCATACATTCATTCAGCAAATATTTATGGAATGCTACCTCTATGGCAAACACTTTTCAATGCAACAATAACCAAAGAAGCAAGATGCCTGATCTTACTTAATACCCTAGATGGCACATACTGTACATTAAAGGAAAAAAATTATAATTTGAAAAGGTAAACTATAAAAACTAAACTACTAATGTGGAGATAGATAGTGATTGCTTCAACTGGGAAGTCAGGAAGGCCTACTCTGACAAGTTCAAATATGACTGAGAGCTACCAGGTATCAGGAAGCCAGCCACCTGCCAGTATGGATGAGGTAGACAGAGGTAAAGACAGGAGCAAAGATCCAAGGCACGAAGAAATTTGTAATGTGACTGGGGCATACTAAAGAGCTTGTAAGAGGCGAAATGTGCTTGAGCAGGAGTGGATGAGGTGGAACAGAATACTAGATAAGGGCAAAGGAAAGAGAAAATTATGTTTTGAAAGGCTGTGCAAGTTATGATAAAAGGTCTGAATATCATTCTACCTGAAATGGAAAGCAGTTAAAGGGTTTCAGCAAAGAAATTATATAATCTGATTTGTATCTCAAGCTTTGACTTCTGCTTGGAAAAAAGGATTCAGAGCAGAAGTAAGGAAACTGTTCTAGGCACTGTAGGTAAAATGAAAGAGAGACAGAAGAGCTCGAAATGTTTCTGAGACAGAACTGTGGGGACTTTGTAATTGACTGAGTGAAGATATGAAAAATATGAAAAACTAATAAAAACAAGTAGATTTTTAGTTAGACTGGGTGCATTTTTTTCACAGGGGAAAAGACTGATCCCGTGATTCCATTGTACCAGGGCAGTACTGAGCCCAAACACTGAGATGGCGTCTAGCCACACAAAAGACTCAAAGATCTGCCTGAGACTACGAATATACAATGACTGGAAACCTGAGCCCATCATAAAGGTTATGACTGGAAACCTGAGCCCTTCACAAAGTTTTCTACAGTATTTCTTTTTGCTGTGGCATGAACTAACTCCTAACAACCCAAACTGGAAATGCCATATCTGAGATTTCTCCATTTCTTTTACTTGCACAGTCTAGTTTGAAACCCACTATGTGTACTTTAATAATGGCTCTTGAATACACATTCTCTTCTAAGTTACCATCACATTCTCCAGATCTCTTTAGCCCTCCACTGAGTATTGCATAGAGCCTTCAATTTTTTTTTTCTGTTTTTAAGTTTCCCCCTTCTCTGTTCATCCCTTCCAAGCTATAAGCTACTGTTGCAATCATCCTTACATATCAGATCGGATGTATATTTATGTAGAACAGAAATCAGATAAAAATCGTGATGACTCCTGTTGTGAGGTGAGGCTAAACTCCCAAGCATGGAATATAAGAAACTTTCCCTAAAGTGCATAATTGGGACAACATCAATATTTGATAAATTTTAACTTGTCTGAAAGGAAAAGAGAAAATAGGACATTATTTTGAGAGCAGTATGTAGCAGTATGTAGAGTTGTTGTGTTTTTCAAGTAAGCTGCATATATGCTATCAATGACTTTCTTACAAAGGATTGAACATTGTTTTTATATTATATCTTCTAGATACATTCAAATATTTCCCATTGTAGTCACAAATATTCCTTTCTAACACCTATCATATGCAAGGTGTTTTAAGAATCTGGGGCACCAGTAGGGATGGGTGGTCTGAAACCATGCTAACAGTTCCTATGTCAGCTGTTGGAAATACAGGATACAACAATTCCAACTAATAAAAAAAATCCTTCATTAAGAGAATCTACACAATGGTAGAGTAAATTCCTTGTGATAAACTGAAAGATATCACAGGAGTCTGGACCACTGTGTCTGTCTTCTTTAGCATCCAATAGTATTGGAAGTGTTTGGAAAGATTTAGAGATATGGGCTACAGAAGTCCTAGAACGTGGTAAGCAGAGCTTGATAGGCAATTTGATCAGAGTTCAAAAGATAAGAATATTGGTAAGAATTTGAACAGCAAAGACCAAGTTCAGGAGGTTTCAGGTGGAAATGGGGCCTATATTGGGAACTAGAATAGAGGCCATTCATGTTACATTCTGGAAAAGAATTTGCCTGCATTCTGCTCATGTCCTAAGACTTTGTATGAAGCTGAGTGTAAAGGGGAAGACTAGATAATATAGTGGAGGGAATTCTAGGCAGCTCAACATTCAGACTGTGGCATGAATACTTCTGGCTGCTTTTAGCCAGATCTGCAGTAAGAATCAAGGGCAAAAAGCAGAGACGAGGGTGTAATGAAATTGCAATTTGGCCAGAAAAAAAAAGTCTGTGTAAAGTCGGAGCCAAGGAAAGCATAATCCTGAAAGATTAGCACCATTTGGAAATGAAGAAGGGAATCTGAGAAGTCAGAATAAGGAAGAGTAGGGAAGAAAGTGTTTCAAAAATGATCAAGAGTATCTATCTATCTATCTATCTATCTATCTATCTGTCATCTCCTGGAATTAATGTAATTATCATGTATCACAAACATATGCTAATAAAATCTTTATATAAAGCCAAGTACTTTGCATCAGGACAATAGAAAAGATGGCTTGAGGGCATCTCAGAGACTGGAAAACCCCACACATCACAGATGCAAGGGTGCAAAAAGGTAAAGTCCTTGGCAAGATTACTTTGAGAAGAGAGATCTCAGGCACCCTATACACTCAAGACCACCTAGAGAAATGTTTTCCTGAATTCAGACACCTAGTCACTCAGAGATCATTGCAGATTTTAGAAGGTCTGGGAAGCCAGTCAGTGTGTCCTAACTGGGCATTGTGTAAACCTGTGAAAGGGAAGACACAGGTACAGTGGAGACCTCAGGAAATTGGAAAAGTCAAGAATGTGGATTTTTCTGCTGAAGAAAACCACAAGCACTGAGAACAGCCAGTCTAAGACACAGACCAGGTGGGCTGCAAGTGGCAAGGTCATAGGACCCAAGCACGTTGGAAATCACAGATCACTACCACAAGAATTTATTACTTGGCCTGATGGATTTGACTTGACTTTGTCTGATTATTTTCTTCTTCCTTCCTCTTGGAATGAGTGTTTATTTTACACCATTGTACATTGGAAGTATTCAACTTTCTTTTTTTTTTTTTACAGGAGGTCACAGCTAAGAGTTTGCTTCACCTTTGGACTCAAACTTTTGAAAATGCTGGAACTGTTGAAACTTTGGAGACCATTGAAAATGTACTAAATTCATTATACATAATGAGATGAAACTGAGTCCCTTGGAGTACAAAGACAAAGTGTTATGGTTTGGATCTAAAATATCCTCTAAAAGTCTCATGTTCAAAGGTGATCTTTAGGAAGGTGATTTTTATCATGGGGATACCATATTCATCAGTGGATTAATGCACTGAGTTCATCACTGAATGTGGGGTGGGTGGCGTGTGAAGTGGAAGGCTGTGTTCTTAGCTCCTTTGTTTCTCTGATTCTTTTGCTTTCCATATGCTTCCTAGGTGACATGGATCGAGCAGCTTTCCTCTGGCATGCCCTTACACCTTGCTGCTTCTGCTTTGGAGCCAGCCAGCTATCAACTGAACCCTCTGAAACCTGGAGCCAAAATAAATCTTTTCTTTTTTAAATTGTGTACTTTGTCCCAGCAGTGAAAAAAGTAACTAATACAATGTGTAGGTTGTGACTCTCTAAATAGTTTTTAAATGTGTTTATAGGGCAGAGATTTTTGTCCAAAAGTCATCTACTTTCTTTAAATATCAGAAAGTATTTATGGAATTCTTGAAAATTTGTTGAGTTAAAACCACTTGTTATAAGCTTCAATAATCTAAACTATCATCAGCTAAAGACTTGTGCAGAATTAGCAGAGAGAAACATCAGAAGAATGAAGAAGGAAGATTGCTGAGTTTTAGGGAAGGGATCTAGCAGAAAGAAAAGAGAAAGAAAACATATCAGAAATAAATTTGTCATACTGAACAAAGTGTTGAGGAGTAAGCCTTGGGAAGAGATATACTGCCTAGTCTAGCTGAGATGACAAGGCACCAACTAGAATTTATAAATAATAAACCCATAAGAAATGATAGGAGCAACCTTCTGAATTTAAAGCAAAATAGACTCGGAGTCCCTATGAACTTTTCTCAAGTTAATGTCATAAAATTATCCTTAATTTAAAATCTCATAGTTATTCCCCCAATCGGTACACATGAAAAGTACTATTTTAAGCATTCTGTATAATTGAAGCAAGGCCTAGGCAATGCCTCGTAAAGTTTTTCCTTTGAATCTGACTTTAACCACAAAGTCTAATTATCTAACCAGAACAGTTAGCAGGCCAGAGAGAAACCATTATCTAAAAGTGAAATTTGCCAAACGCTAGTTCACTCATCACATATTGGCTAAAAAGCAATTTAACCTTGGGGATTAAGTCATTTTTCTAAAATTCACCTTGGGATCCAGTAAACCCACTAAAAAAGCTAGTGGAAGTTGATAATATGAGCAACATATTATCATGTTTTGTACACATGTTTTGTACATACAGCCTGATGTGATGGTACACAAAGCATTTTTCAATTAATATTCTAATGCCAGCAAGAACTGCAGAGGTTAATTTGCATTCAGAATGTGGAGTCACAGAAGCAACGTGATCTAAAGGCTTGTCATGTGTTAAATGCCTCACAGTGTTTTGCAGACAATGGGAAGTTTCACCTCGCAAAGTACTAGAATTAATGCGTCAAGGTGGGTGACAAGTTCTTAATCTGCTACATACATCAAGGACCTAAGTTCCTCATAACAAACCTGTCATACTTTATTATGTTTTGAAAAACTATCCCACATACAAATGTTTATTAAATCTAACATATTAAATGCAGTCTGCTGCTAAAAATTACTCTCATTTTTATATAGAATGTATTTCCATAAAGTATATAATGGAGAATAATTTAAATATCATTAACCATAAAGTGTTTGGAGGAAATAATGTTAGAGTTTGCATTAAAATGTTATGAGATCACAGAGGCTTAGAACAAATGATTTGATGAAACCATATTTTCTTGTAAGTCCATTTTACTTGAAGCAGGGTAAATATTACCTTAAAATATTCTTTCTCATAAACAGACCAACTTGATCATTACAGTTCTTAATGTAGACATTCTAAAATTGTCCTTTTAAGTAAGTGACAAATAATAAGGAGGAGGGAGGGAATCATGTTCCTGAGCCATAAGAAATTGCACATGTTTCTCCCTAAGGAATCAGTCATTAAAACCCTGGTGCAACAGTGTGATCATATGCAGCTTTAGTACATGGTACATATTTGTACAGGGTTGTAACAAAGACCCTGCTGTGGTATAAGCTTGCCTCAGGAGTAGGTCCAATTAAAAGGACCTTTCCAAAGGAATAGGAATAGACTCATGAAAGGTGAGTAAATAACTAAAACTCAGGTGTAAGGATCAAATATTGTGGCAGCATTGAGGTATGGAAAATGAAGAGCTGAAGGACCCGGTGTGGCAAGACAAAAGGGGTAGTTAACAGGGAAAGCAGAAATGGACCAGTGAATTAGGCTTTCTAAGTAGTTATTCCAGCACAGTAACTTTAAGAAGTATAAATGTAGGGAGTCAATACAATGCGTTGATGTAAGAGACAGTCTTTTTTATTTGAATTAAGATATATTGGGTAAATGTACTAACTCCTCATGATAAACATAATAATTATGTACTGTGAACATGTATAAATAAATAAATTAATATAGCAAATTTCAGCAGAAAAGAAAAAGCAGAGGTTTTAACTTCAGCAGAACCAAAAGTTCTGCCATGACCCCAGGTAAGTAATGGTGTGCCATGTACTTGCCCTTGGAGTTGCATAAGAGAAGCTATCTTAGCACTTAACATTGTAACCAGATTAGAGTATTTGTGTTGCCTTCTCCCTCCCTGCATTACCCCCACATCACAGAGCATGAATACAGTACAATTACTCATCCTTGGACGAAGCCCACTCTGTCGCCTTGATAGGCCTCAGTTGTGTTCTAGGGACATGTTCAATGCCCCAGAAAGCTGCAAGCTATAAGGTCTTTGCTGGTACAAGGTTCTCCATCTTGACTGCACTTTTAACACATGTAGTAAATTTTATAAAAATGGATTCATTTGTAGACTGTGTCAGAATGTGAATGACTACCTAAGTCAGGTTATCCTAATGTGGCAAGCTAGTGTAATTTTCTTGGAAAGCAGCAATGAGAGGAAGGATATCTAAATGACTAAGAAGTTTCTAAAAGGGACTGAATCATATAAACGATGACTGTTTAAACCAGCCCTGACAGGAATATGAATTTAGAACTGATTATATATGGGAAAGAAATAAACCAAGAGAGACAAGTATGTTATCAATTGGAAAGTATAAATGTCTTCAACATCTAGTGGGGTGGTGGTTTAAGAAGAAAATAAAATCAGTTACAAAAAGTTTAAAACTTACATTTTTTATGAGTACATAACAAGTTGTATAATGAAAGTGGGAATAAAATGAAGATAAGGATAGATATGGGGAAAGAAATGAGATGAAGTAAAGTTTTAAAAAAGGTGAGTATGGCTGTGTATATAAATGTGGAGGTGGCAGGGACATGGGTATGGTTAGGGATGCGGATGCACAAGTTAATTGGGTATGGACATGTCTGGGACCATGGATGTGGCTGACTATGGCCACAAATGTGGGCAGTGGATGTGCTTGTGAATGGACATAGATGCGATACAGACAGAGAAGAGCAGCAGGTCTTGAAGAATAGGTTTCTGAATATGTAATTTCTGTTTGCACCAAACATATCAAGTTCTATTTTTGAGAAATTATCTCCAATCTTGAAAATTCCTGTAGGTTCAGAAAGAAATTTGACTATAAAGCTCTGGATGCAGAAGAAAATATGAAAGAAATAAAAAGAGAGTTACAACACCATCAGCAAGAAAAAAGAAAGGCATGGATAAACTAATCAGTATATGAACTAACAAACACAAGTGGAAGGTAGAGGACAAAATAAGTAAACTTCACATTACAGAAGGAAGCCGGAGAAACAAAGGAGAGGAACATGAGTAAGAGACATCGAGGTAAGAAATCGGTCTTCTTCCTTTGGGAGGAGGCTGATTAGAATGGGAATCTGTCATACCTCCTCATGAGAGGCCAGCATCCTCCTTTATTAGAAGGCGTCAGGGGAATTCACAACCCATTCTATGCATTTTTGTCTGTGTGTCTCTAATCAGAAGCACAAGCATTGGAGAAACAAAAAGTAAGGATTCATGGGTGAATGCACCTCGAAGAACAAGGATAAAGGTGGAATTTGGGTCTTAGTTTTCAAAGAAGAAAAAAAAATCTAATCACTTCTTAATCTCTGATTTTGGCAGCCAAGATTTGTTCTCCCAGTAGATTCTTCTACAATTCCCAGAGCAATAAACCTTAAATTGTTAACAACGGCCTTGTCTCTGAGGCCAGCTCAGAGCTCCAAGGTCATCTGAGATTTGCATAATTAACAGTTCTAATTTATTTTTTTCTTCAAAAATCAGAGTTGTGATAAAAATAGAAGTGTAATATTCTTGTTCTTCAAATGGTTTTCATTCTGGTTTGCAATTGTTTTTAGGTACTAGAAGAATGCAATAATTAGAGTCCATTATCAAGATGATTGGAACACTGAATCACCGTAATGGCCTCTGTCTATATAAATCATGGTGGCATGTTCATATAAATGAGAGTATTAGAGCCATTTCTGGAATTTAAACTCAAAGAAAAAATAATACTATCTTGGTGAGACAGCTTCCACCTTCAAGAATATTAAGTGACTAATCTTTTGTAGGGAGAGAGTTACAAGTATTTTCCTTCAGAGTAGCACATGGGAGATGAGTGCACTTGACAGGGTCAGCAGATGGCCGGCTACCCTGCCAAATGCTCCAATGCCCCAGGCACCTATGGAGAAAGAAGATGAGGAGCTTGTACATAGTCTACGCAATTCTCCACTAAATCACCAACTTCTTGAACAGCACAGCCTGTTTTTTCCTCTATAAGGAGCAAGCAATGATAGAAAACTTGTGTAAGGGCTGCTTTTCCTTCATGCACATTTTTACGACCACACTGAAATGACAGTTTCTATAAAATATTTTTTCTTACTATTCCACTGTTCTGGCCACTTATTTCATTGTTTTCATCACAGGTTTTTCTTTGTAATTCATAAAGAGAAGACTTCCTTTTAGTATATTTGGGAAAGAAGAAGGGAAATGGGTAAGAATAGGGATTAGAACTGAGCATCATGTGACCCCACCTTCTTGACATTCTTTGCTCTCTGCTCAACCATTGTTGCTGCCTTCGCTTTTGGTCACATCCTAGAACTCAAGACCCAAGGTCCACCCATGCCGTCCCTTCATGAGACTAATGCATCTGCACAGTTAAGTACCTCAAATAGATAGGCCTCCTCTCTAGGAAGACTAGACATACTGATTAATTTGAGGTAGTCTGGTTCTTCCCAGTTGTCCTAGCATGTTTATTCATTGTGTCTGATAAAAGAGGTCCTGCTTAGGAAACAAAGTATTTGTCACTTTATAATTTCTTTATAACATTGACTCTTACTTCAACCTACAAATCTGTCAAGAGGTATTAGATTCTACTGACCTAGTAGAACTTTGAAAGAGTATAGTGTAAGTTAAGGAATTAAAAATTAAATACTCCCTGTTATTTTCCTTATAGTCCAGGAGAAAAAAATGCAATAAATATTTTTAAGAGTGCATCTAGTTCTTATTTTTTCTTCTGCTCTTAACATGACACTGTGTGGCACATAGAGGTGGCTCTGTGTGTATGCATGTGTCATATGGGACTTGGGTCAGTCCTCATCAGTGCCTCTTACCAATATGCACACAATCTTAAATAAGATATCTTACCATATGTGAAATGCAGACCCAACTCCAAGTCACGTTCCCTGGCTCCTCTTCCACCATGTTGCTGTAGTGTGACTCTCCTGCCCTGAAACTGTGGGCCCCAATTTTCCCACCCTCTGAAGGTACCATGAGCTCTACACACTGCCAGAATCCACACACCTACTCCCAAAATGTAGTTTTCACTCAAGTGCCCCCAATAAGTACTCAGGAAATAGAGTGGTGGCCTTTTGGTATTTTTTCAAATCTAATTTATTAAAAATATTGCAGAATTATCACTTGAAAATGAAACCAAAATGCGTTCTGCTGAGACATCAACTGACGAGTCCAGTGTGGACCTTGTGTGAACTCTTTATCAAAATAAATTCACTTTATGATCTCGATAAGCACCTAACAAATAATTATTGGGTTACATTTCCACAGACCCGTGCATACAAAGTCATCCCAAGACAATCATCCGTTCTTAGCATAGCACAATCCAAATTGGAAAGAAGACACAGAATGTGTTCCTAACACTCCTGTAATTGGAAATGCCCCTGATACACACAGTGGAGGTCACATGCAGTGTGATATCGGTTGTGTTTCTCTATTCTGCCTGTTTTGAAATGTATTCTTTTAAGCCTACAATGAATGAAAAACAAGAAAAACTCCATTAGAAAGCTTCTGAATATATTCTCCATTAGGTTCACAAAAAGTTCACTAATGGTTAAAATAGCAATGGGAAGACTCGTCAGTTGCCCTCCTACCCTACAGACATTGTTGGGGGGAAGTGATTTTGTTCATATTTTCATAATTTAGGGGACTGGATAAAAGTTACACTTATTTTCTCCTCTATTTTCATTTGTATTTTTCCATATTCTCTCACTCTTTCCACACACATGCATTACACAGGATCTTATGTGTAGTCAATATACAGTGCCATGAAAAACATGTGAAATAAGAAAACAACTTCCTCATACTTGATGCTGTGTGCAAATACACAATGCTATATATGTCCAATTACATCATTCAGTCTACAAACTAACACAGACAATTTTAATTTCTACCAAAATTGTGAACGAATATGGCAGAGTGAGTAAGACGGTTTGAAATCAAGAAGAGGCAGATTAAAATCTTGGTTCAATCATGTCTTCTTATAATATTGGGTAAGTTATTTAAAATCACTCTACTTGTGACTCAATCATTTTAAATGAAATGCATATAATACTCTTCATTTTGTAAAGTTCTTAGGAGACATAAAAGAGAAAGCAAATAAAAAACACCCATCATCTGTGACTTCTACTACTTTCTCTGCCAAATAACTCACTGCCCATTGTTAAAGGGCAGCCTTACCTGGATGTTTAGCCCCATCTTTAAAGTCAACACGGCCTGTTCTCTTTCTTCCAACCCACTTCTCCTTGAAAGAAGTACTTCATGACCAATGTTTGTTTTTCCTTTTCTCTTATATTATACCCAGTCTTTGAATCCTCTGGGGCTCAGAGAAGTCCATGGATCCCAAAACAACTTTTGTATTTTTCTATCTCCCTCTGTTTCCATGGCCACCACCTAAACTCTAGTTTTAGTAATCTTTCTTCTGGATTATTGCAACTTTCAGTGGCTTACCTGCCTCTAGTCTTGCCCTTTATAAGCCACCCTCTCAAATTTCATAAGGTGACTTTTTGAGTTATAAATATGCTCGCATTCCTGCCTTCCTCGAAGTAATTCAATGACTGCTTCTTGCCTCTAGAATGATTTTCAGCTCCTTAGCATGGTATATACAGAATCTTTATTGTCTGTGTTGGACCCCCATTTTTCTGCTACTTCTCAGTGAACTCTCCAGTCAGCCACTAGTAGTTCTTCTCTGAATGTGTCACATATGCTCAAGCCTCTAGGTCTTTGTATGTGCTTTTTCTTTCAAAAGTCTTTTTTCTTTTTGTTATTCAATTGCTGAATCTAAACTACCCTTTGAACTCAGCTGGAAAGATTTCATCAGAGTCGATTGCTCAATCCTTCACTATCATAAGCTACTTATGAATAAATTAACTACAGCAGTACATAATGATCTATTTAAAACTTTTCTGCCTAACTAAAGACCATGAGTAGTTTGCTTCTGAAACTTCAGGTACTAGCATAGAACATGGCTCACAGCCTGCACTGAATGAACACCCATGTGAAGGAACAGGTGGGGGATAGAAACCCTCATTGATTTGAACTGACATGTGTCACAGGTGTCATTGTTAAAGGACTTGGGTTTGTGAAATAAAAATTCCTTGCATGCTTGAACCTGAAGACTAGAAGGAATGATAACTACCCTAGCAGCAGAAGAGAAATGTCAGCATAAGTTGGCAGTGTTTATCTTGAATATGCCCACCTGTTCTGGGTCCAGAAGATTTTGATACTGTGTTTATCAAAATGCTTATGTCTATCGAAGAACTTACAAAACTGCCATCAGCTAACTTGCAGTGACATTCTAGAAAGTTGTTAGTGCAGCGAAACATACCAGTGACCCAAAGGCCAAGGTGATCACCATTCATTCCTTCATTCAACAAATATTTATCTAAGAACCTAGTAAATACCAGGCTCTATTTTTAAAACTACTGCTTTTAGTGGAAATGATGACAGTTGATACACTGCAACAGCCAAAAAGACCACAAAAGTAATGTATCTGGGGACTATGAAAGTGTTTACTTTCTGTATAAATTAATTTTCCCACAGATTGGAACATAAATCATCTTTCTATAGAAGTTTATATAGTGCTAAGGTCTTCCTTTAATTTAGTCTCACAAGAAAACATGGCATATCAAGATAAAACTGTGTTCTGGGAGTCCCCAAGATCCTTCCCCTCACTGATACATTTGTAAACTCTACCCTCTTTTTAGAAATAATTATGCTTAATAAAAAGGGTTCTTCATAGAATTAACTGGCTGCTAGACAACAGATATTATTTGAGTTCTCTTAAACTAACAATCTTTTCACAACTGTAACAAAAACAAGCAAACTACAGTCTGAAGATCAACTCTACCCTAAAGCCTAATTTTATGAATAAAGTTTTATTGGAACAAAGTGCTTATCTATTCTCTTACATATTGCCCATAATTGTTTTTCCCCATCTCCAGTGCAAAGTTGAGTAATTGTGACACAAACTATATGGCTTGTAACACCTAAAACATTTACTATTTTTCAAATAACACTTTACAAAATTTTGCTAATCTGTTACTATAGGCAAGAGGCTATAAATTGACCTTTATTCCTAGCACCCTATTTCACAAAAGTATTAAATAGATTAAACCAACAGATAAAAAGAAAATACAAATAAATAAATAATAATCATTACTCAATATGTCAAAATGAAACACAATATTTAAACTACAACAGATGCATGCCCTTTGCACGGGAAGGGGTCATTTCTAAGCAGAAAAGGCTTGGGCCTCACAAAGGCAGAGCTATTGCATATGAGCAGCGCCAATGCCCCCAAGACTGTGCAGCAGACAAAACCTTTCCTCATTTCTCCACGAATTTTCATGCGGTATTTAAAATTAATTGTTGTTTTACATCCTGGTGTCCACTAATCATGCCACAAAGTTTTGAAGTGCTACATTCTAGGGAGACACAGTTTTCTGCATCTTCTTCAACAGTCTCTTAGTTGAACACAGCAGCAAACACATGGGTTGACTCAACGCTGGTATCAATACTGTGTTTGTTCTGTGGACACCATTATGATGCTACTTATTTTCGGAGTCTTGTCAGTAAGTATGATTGTCCTAAGAATTAAGAAGATCAAACATAACCTGCAAACCATGAGACCAAATAAGGATCCTGCTCCCAAACTCCTGCCTGAGGATAGGTTTGCCACACGGTGTGACTTAGATTGTGTATAATTTAAATCTGTGAAAGTCAGACTTTCATCTCTGCCTTCTGTATCTTATTATGTGTTTAACTGTAATAACTGTGCATCAGAAATGCTGTATCATGAGAAAGACACTATGGAAACTTCCTTTTGCCCTAACGTATTATCTGGACATTGCGCTCAGACATTTTTTACCATCATCCACAGTTTTCCAGTCTGTCTCCTATCTGAGTTCCGGGAGAGTGAGATCCCCACATCCATCTTACCCACACATTCCCACACTGCTGCTCCTGCTCCTTGTTGACAGATCTGGGTTGCCAGTTCTCTGTGCAGCTACACAACCTGATGGTCTTTTTCTCATGAGGACAGCAAACAGCAGTTTCACTTTACACGTTCAGCACCTCTGATCTCAAGCAAGAACTAAATGTTGAGATCTGTTCTTAGGGATTTGCAAAGCCTTCCAAACCACTGTGGGCATTGCGTCTTCAGGAGGAGGTCTATCTGCCATCCCCAAAATGCCTCCCAGGGTCCAAAAATGATGCCCAGGCCTAAGGCGAGGTCCTCGCACTGGGGATAAGGAATCTCAGAAGTCAGCCCCAGGGAAACCAGTGGAAGTTTAATGTTTAAAAAGCTAAATTTAGAAATGGTTTTCTTTATCAAAAAAATAACAAGAAAAGTCATAATGTTGATAGAATATTTAGCAAATTTATTAAATTCTTACTCTTTGCCAAGCATTATAACAAATGATTTTGATCAAGGGACAATAAAATATGGTCCATGGCTGGCACTCCTTTTTGTAAATAAAAATCTGTTGAGTCATCATCTGTTTATGTGCTATGCCTACTTTTCTTCTATAATGGCTTAAATGCAGTAGTCACATATGACCCACAAAGCCTAGAATCCTATTTGCTAGTTAGAGAAAAACTTGCTGATCTATGATGTAGATTACTTCAACTGGCTCTTGTGAGAAGTTTTTGATGTAAGTACTATTACCATACTTTTATATATCCAGAAACTTAAATTCAAAGTATAAGAGAAATTTTCTATAGTCAAAAAGAAGATAATGAAGTCTAGGGTTTGGAATGTATCCATCCCCATAGCACTGCAGCTCTAGAAGGCCTCAGGAGGTTTTACAGTATAGTACCTTACTCAGAAGTTTTACTTCCCTGATCCTTGGACCACTCCAGTGCAAAGGAGACTTCAAATAGCTGCCATCGTGTTTGCTGTGCCCAAACTTGGTGATGTGACCTGCTCTGCCCTTTCACACAACAAAGACCAAGTCCTGGCTTGCTATGGGAAGCATGATGCCAAAGCAGATTCTTGCAAATGCCGCTCAGGAAAGGGATTCACAGAAATGACTAGAGGAGCAAAATGCAATTGTCATGGTTTTACCAAGAAATGAGGCCCAAGGGTTCCTACAACTCTGTCATTAAGTCACATGGATGCTGTGTTCTCCACAGTAATTTGAAAATGCAGTTATTAATTCTAGGACAACAGTTCCAATTAACGCCTATAACACATAAAAATTACCCTTGAGAATCACAAGATGTGTTACTAGAGAACATTTGTTGGCCTCCCAAACATCTGACACCCCTTTGATGTGAGCAGGTTGGGTTTCCTAAATTCCCTCTTCACCACAGATGCTACTCTGTGATCTATGTATTCTGATACCCTTTGCTTGTTCTCTGGCACAGCACAGAGGTGCTGGCCATGCCACCGAATTTCCC
>RJWT010027231.1:0-15584 GCA_004365215.1 Cuniculus paca | reverse complement strand
CTTTCTTTCTTTCTAATCATATCTGCATACCCTTGAATATTACAGAAAATTTTAACTTTTTTCAAGAAATTAATTTGAAATTTGCTTTTCAGTGAACAACTGAAGTTCTTATTCTAATTTCTTCTGTCCCTTTTAAATTATTATTATTTATTATTATTATTGTTAATTTAGCCATAATCCTGAATCTGTGCTTTGTAGTTAGTCTTCACCATTGCAACTGTTCCCAGCTCTTTCTGAAGGTCATTTTGACATAATCTCTCTTTCCACATTAGTTTTTCTTATTTAGCTTGGTTTTAGTAAGCAGTTCCCAGATGTGTTTAATCACAAGACACATTGAGCAGACCCATATTGTGGAACTTTTCCATAGTATCTGTCTGAGGAACAGCATAAAAGTGTCATCATCTCTGTTTGTCTCTGCATCTCTGCTTGTGTAGATCAGTCTATGGCCTAACAGATTAGAGTCAATAATGAAAGCCTAAATCAATAGCACTGGTTTCCTGGGGAAGAACTCATCATCTTTTAGGAAGTGTTTTTGCATAAATGTTAAAAATGTGGGTTCCATTAATGCTTTTATTATAGAATGATACTACGCTTTCAGGTTCGAAATATATTAACTACATATCTATAAGAAAAAAATGATGCAAATTTGAATAGAACATTTAAGAATAACATTCATGGTATGAGGAAGAAATTAAAACAAACTAATTTCAGAATTAACTAATATAAGGTAAATTTTGGAAAATCCATAACAATAATGGAAAATAAAGCTTGGTAATGAAATAATTGTAAGTAATAATGTCAACACATTGGTGTCCCTCTATGTTTACATCTATGAGAAAAACAAAGGTCCCTTGCTTTGATGAAAATTCTTGAAAATTGAATATGGGAGAGTGAATTAAAAGTATTTTTAAATTACTCAAAATCACATATTCTGTTAATTCCTTTAATAAATTTTCTAATATTTCATAGTTCTGTCATTTTAAGTTTCTTCCTTTTCCTAAACTTTGTTTTTACATTTTTGCAATGAATTTCAAATAATTCATCTGTATTTTCATAAATCACATTATAAAACTGTAAAATGTGGGAAATGTAAAATCTATTATATTATACATAACCCTCATTATAAAAATTTTTGCAGAGCCTGAATTGGACACTTCAAGTGTGCACAAAATTTCCTATATTTTTAAATTTTAAAAAGCAAAACAGAAAGAGATAGAAACAATACAGAATATTGTTAAATATTAGGAAAAATAGTAAATAGTAGGAAATACTCATAAAATAGCAGGAAAGTAATACTCATTAATATGTTGCATATAGTTATCTTAGAAGTAGTTGTTCAGGTTACAAGATTTAGGCATGAAAAAATGATCAAAAAATCAAACATTGAAAGCACAAACTGTTCTTTTTTTATGAACTAACAGAGATTAGTAGTATAGTTGTCTATCTTGGAGATATCTATCTATCTATCTATCTATCTATCTATCTATCTATCTATCTAGCTATCTAGCTATCTAATCTTTTCCCTTCTTCCTTTTCTCCTTTCCCCTATTCCCAATGGATGGATTTGAAATGCAAGTGTTCTTTCCTTTTGGGCACTTTCTTTCCCATCCATTATCATAATATCTATAGTACATTTTGGATCTTATTACTCTTTCAGTTTTTGTTTTTCTCACTAGAGAGACAATATGATATTTACAATTGTGAGTTTGATTTATTTCACTTATGAGTATGGGCTCAAAGTTGCCTCCATTTACCTATTAAAAGCCTCAAGATTATCCTTCTTTCTAGCTGAGTAATACTCTATTGTATAAAAATATCACATCTTTTGTATTCATTCTGTGGTTGATGGGCATTTGGGTTGTTTCCAAGATTTAGCTATTATGAAATGTGCTGCTATAAACATGGGGGCACATATAATCACAGTGGCATGACAATTTTTCTGGGAAATGCACAGAAGGGGAATAGCTGGATTGAACAGGACTTCCAATCCTAGTTTTCTGAGGAATCACCACACTGATTTCCACAGTGTCATACCAGTCTACACTCCCACCAACCGTGGAAAAGTGTTCTTTTTTCCCCACAGCCCTGACAATATTTGTTATCAGTTGATTTCTTGATGGCAGCTATTCTTTCTGGAGTGAGATGGAATCTCAGTGTTGTTTTAATTTGCATTTCTTGAATGATCAGTGATGTCAAACATTTCTTCATGTATTTATTTGCCATTTGTATTCCTTGATCTAAGAAGTGCATGTTCATCTCGGATGCCCATTTTTGGATTGGATCTTTTAATTTTGGGGGCCTGATGTTTTTCAGTTCTTTATATATTCTAAACATAAGTCCTTTGTTTGAAGGACAGCTGGCTAAAATTTTTTCCTATTATGTGAGTTTTCTTTTTACTCTGTTGGTAATTGATTTTGATGTACAAAAACTTTTTAATAACATGAGATCCCAGTTGTTGATTCTTTGAAGTACTTCCTGTGTGGGTTGTGTTTTGTTCATGAATTCTCTGGCTACCCCTATGTCTTCAAGATTTCTACCTACCTTGTCTTCCAGTAGATTTAGTGTTTCTATTTTGATATTTAGATCTTTGATTCATTTTGACTTTAGTTTGGTGCCTGGCAATCATGCATGGTGATAAATAGATAGATGGATATAGTTTTAGTCTTCAGCATGTCGAAAGTCAATTTTTCCAGCATCATTTATTAAAGAGACTATCTTTCTTCCATGTTTAGTCCCTTTTTCAAAGATAAGGTGGCTAAGTATCTTTGTAGTTGTGTCTGCATCTTCTAATCTGTTCCATTGATCTTCAGGTTTGTTTTTTTGTCAGTACCATGCTGATTTTATCACAGTAGCTTTATAGTGTAATTTCAAATCTGGGATTGTGATGCCTCCTGCCTTGCCTTTGTTGCCCAGGATTGCTCTTGCTATTCTAGGTCTCTTATATTTCCAAATGAATTTTAGGAATGTTTTATCTAAATCTGTGAGGTATGTTAGTGGTATTTTGGTTGGAATTGCATAAAATCTGTGTAACAGTTTTGGAAGTATGGCCGGTTTTACTATGTTAGTTCTTCCCATCCAAGAGCAAGGAATATCTTTCTATTTTCTGACATTCTCTTCATTCTCCTTTTTTAGAGTACTATAGTTTTCAACATAAAGGTCTTCTGCATCCTTTGTTAGGATTATTCTTAAGTATTTCATTTTTTGGATGCTATTGTGAAAGGTATTGTTTCCATAATTTCTCTCTCAGTGAGTTTGTTGTTTTTGTACAGGAATGCTATTGATTTTTGAGTGTTGACTTTGTATCCACCTACACTGTTGAATTTGCTTATTAACTCTAGTAGTCTTTTGATGGAGTTTTGGGGGTCTTCTATATAAAGTATCATGTCATCTGAAAATAGTGATAATTTAACTTCCTCTTTTTCTATCCTTATTCCTTTTATTTCTCTCTCTTGTCTAATTGCTCTGGCTAATATTTCCAGAAATGTATTGAATAGGAGTGGTGATAGTGGGAATCCTTGTCTTGGTCCTGATTTTAGAGTGAAAACTTTCAGTTTTTGTTCATTTAGTATGATGTTGGCTGTTGGGTTGTCACAGATGGCTTTTATCAGGTTGAGGTAGAGACCATCTATTCTAATTTTCTGTAAGGTTTTTATTATGAACAAGTGTTGGACTTTATCAAAAGTTTTTTCTGCATCTATTGAGATGATTATGTAATTTTTGTCTTTGACTCTACTGATGAGGTATATTACATTTACTGATTTGCATATGCTGAACCATCCCTGCATTCCTGGATGAATTCCCCTTGGTCATGATGTATACTCTTCCTGATGATTTACTGAATTCTATTTACTAGTATTTTATTGAGAATTTTTGCATCGATATTCATTAGGGAGATTAGCCTGTAGTTCTCCTTTTTGGTTGGGTCTTTCTCTGGTTTTGGTATCAGAGTAATACTTACTTCCAGGAATTAGTTATGTAGACTTGCTTCCCTTTCAATTTCATTAAAGAGTTTGAGGAGTATTGGTATTAAATCTTCTCTAAATTTCTTGCAGAATTCAGCAGTATACTCAACAGGACATAGGCTTTTCTTTGTTGGTAAGTTTTTAATTATGTTTTCAATTTCAGTAACTGATATTTGCTTATTCAAAATTTTTATATATTCTTGATTCAGCTTTGGTAATTCATACATTTCTAGGAATCTGTCCATTACCTTTGTTTTTTCTAGCCCATGTATGTAAAGATTTTCAAAGTAGGTGTTCATGATCTGAATTTCTACAGGATCAGTAGTAATTTGACTTTTTTCATTCCTTGTTGCATGAATTTGAATTTTTTCTTTTCTTGATAAGGTTGGCTAAGGGTTTATCAATTTTATTTATTCTTTCCAATAACCAACTTGTCAATTCATTAATTCTTTGTATTGTTTTCTTTGTCTTAACTGCATTAATTTTTGCTCTGATCTTTATAATTTCCTCCTTTCTATGAACTTTGGGCTTGACTTGCTCTTCTTTTTCTAGAAGCTTGAGGTACAGCATTAGGTTATTTGCATTCATTCTGTTTTCCCAATGTGATCATTTGTTGCTATATATTTCCCTCTTAGGATTGCTTTCAATGTGTCCCACAGGTCCTGGTATTTTGTATCTACACTTTCATTGAATTGTAGATACTGTTTAATTTCTTCTTTAACTTCATATGTAATGCACTGGTTGTTGAGGAGGCTGTTATTTAATTTCCATGTGTTCATGTAGGTTTTGCAGCTTCTTTTGCATTAATTTTCAATTTCAGCGCACTATGGTCAGATAATATGCATGTGATAATTTCAATCCCTTTGAATTTACTTAAGCCTGTTCTATGGGCTAATATATGGTCTATTTTGGGAAATGTTCCATGTGCAGCTGAGAAGAATGTTTTGTAATGTCGTTGGGTAGAACACTCTGTAAACATCTAGTAAGTCCATTTGTTCACAGGTTTGTATCAGTTCTGCTATTTCTTTGCTGACTTTTTGTCTAGTTGATCTATCTCTTTGTGACAATGGGGTATTAAGGTCCCCCATTACAATTGTGTTATTGTGTATTTGGTTTTTCATGTCTATTAGTATTTGTCTTATATAGTTGGGTGCTCCTGTATTTGGTGCACATATATTTATGATTATTATCTCTTTCTCTTGAATTTTTTCCTCTGACAGTATGTAGTGACCTTCTTTTGATCATTTTTGAGCAAACTTCTTACAAATATATCCAATACTGCTCCTTACTTGCTGCTCTATAGTAATTTATTTAGAAATTCTAAGTCTGAGAGCCAGAAATCATCTTTTTGTTGTCTTCTAGGTAATTGTGTATGGTGGATTTAAAAGAATCACATGGTAAGATCAATGTCCCAAAAATTGGGAACCCACATGAAATCTTTCTTTTTATTTTTTATTTTAGAAAGCAAAACAGAAAAAAGGGTAGAAATAATACAGAATTTAAAAAAAAAGAGAGAGAGCAGTAAGAAATCAACACTAGTTAATACATTCCCACTAATATCTGCTCATCAAAAAGAACAGTTTGTGCTGTCATTGTTTGATTGTTTGATCATTTTTTATGCTTAGATCTTGTAACCTGAACAACTACTTCTAAGATAATGCAATCTTTCTTAAATGAGTTAAGAAACATATAAAAGCAAGAAATTTATGAAACGAATTCACTGTGTCAACTTGGACAATCTGAGATAATTTCACTACATCAGAGCAGGATTTTGTAAGCAGTACAAATATGGCTCTGAGAAGCTGGTGGTGAATTTCTCACAAAAATCACACAGTTCATAAGCCATAAAACTTACATGGAAGTTTGTTTCACAGAGAATCAGAACCTCAGGAGAAATTTCCCTGAACCCTGAAAAAAACTAATTCTTACAGACCTTTATATGTCAACATCATCTTTACCAGCATGACTGAATGTGTGCAATATTTGGGTTTCATTTCTTATTTTAGTGCTTTCATCTCTAAGAACATTTCAGATTTTTCATCTATATATCAGATTCTTTTCCCATACTTGGGAAATTTTCTGCTATTATTTTGGCAAATAGTTTTTTTTTTAATGTCATTTGTGTTGACTCCTGAATTTTCATTGACACCTATCATCTTATATTTCTTTCTTTGCATAGTTTTGAAGGTTTTGAATTGTTATTTCATGATCCCTTTTTTTAAAATGTTATTTCCTTTCTTGATCACTAGCTGTGATCCTGTCTTCAAGATCTGAAAGTCTATCTTCAGTTTAATTCAAGTGGTTTTGCCAGCTCAATGGAATTTTTAATTTCCTGGATATCTCTTTGAATTGGTTTCATGCATTCTATTTCTTTCCTATATTGCTCATTCAAAGTTTCCATCATTTTCCCATGTTCTTGTACTTTTTTTTAATCTATGTCTTCTCTAGTTATGCTGAGCAACTCCTTTATTAAGGTTGTCATTTCTTTCTTTACCTGAGAGGTTATTTCTAATCTGATTTCCTCTATAGCCTCATGGATTTGTTTCTTTATTTCACTTGCTATCTTTTCAGAAATTCCAGCAGTATGACTTCCAGTGTCTTTTATCTTGATGTCTCCTGTACTTTTTCCTGATGGACTGGGCCTTTGTGATTGCATTTTGCTTTTTTGTCCTGTCATTTTCACCTCTTGGGTTAATATTTTGGTGTTTTCAATCCCACTAGTCTCAACTGTCTATTGTGTGAGTCTTAGAGTCCTACTCTGTGGCTGACATTTGCCCAGTTTCTGGGCCTTACAATGTAGAAGAGAGGCCAGTCACCTGAATTCCTCCTGCAGGACCTGTTGGGTGAGTCCTATATTCTCCTAAACTGACAAGCCTAAGAGTATTGATATAAGCCAATCTTTAGCTCCTGTTGTTACTGTGGCTTCAGGCTATTCGTGGCTGCCAGATCCATCTTTCTGTAGTGTGTGCCCCAGCTGGGACCCTACTGTGTCACTGGGGGTCTCATAGGCCCTTTTGGGTTCCTCCAGATGGGGGTAGGCCTTTTCTGTGCTCTCACCAACCCACCCTGGATTCTCTGCATGTGAGAAGGACTCACCCACACTCTTGATGGCTTGCCAAGGTCTTCCAGCTAGGGGGCAGGGTTTGCTGTTGATTCACTGAGGTCATCTACTTGAGGGGGAAACTCACTGCACTATTGCCTGCCTGGAGGTCCTCTGTGTGAAGGGAGGGGTTGCTGAAGATTCCATCAGAGCCCAGAAGTACTGCAGGTGGTGGGAGGGGTCACTGATGCTCTGTGGGTGGGCTGCTGAGGTCTTTCAGGTAAGGGGGAAGGGTGGCTGATGGTACTGCCAGCTGGTGAGGTCTTTCAGGTGCGGGAGAAGGGCAGTTGAGGATCTCCTCAGTGCCCCTTGGCTGCTGAGATCGTCAGGGTGCCTGTGTCTCTCTCCATGTTTTTTACTGAGCACAACATTTATTTTCTTCTTCACCCAACTTGGTTTCTTAGGTTCAGAATGAGCCTCTGTAAGTGCCCTGCCTGTGGGCTCACTATACCCTACACAAAAGGATTTTAACCATGAAATGTGTTCTGGTGAGGACATAAAACAGAACGTACATCATCTTAGGATCAGATTCTTAATGGAAAGGCTGTCTTTAGAGTGCCTGTACTGGTGTGTGAGAGTCGGTAGAATGCATTCACGTATTATTAAATGAACATTAGGAATGGAAGGGGAGCCTGCTTCTTTAGAAAGACTGATTGGTTTGGACAACTTTTCAGAGTTAGTAACTTCAGTGGCCACAATTTAGTTCTGTCTTTATTACCATAACAACCAATGCTTTTTGAAGATGTTTTGGATTATATATTTAGATCTATAAATAAAAATACAAATAAAGAAAGCAGTATCTATATTTTTATTTCTACTATGTATTTGTGATATTATATTGTACATGTATATCCTTATTATCCATTTATTTTTCCCCCAATCTTCACAATAGCCTATTACAGTAGACATTATTTGTTTTATTTTGCAAAAGACAAAAAAAATGTCAGATCAGGCCACTTGACCAATAATATTCTTAACTATTGACAATAATCAGTGCAACCCCTATTAAACTTTAGCTGAATTTTCCACTCTTTTCTTAGGTTTAGCTCTGAGCCTAAGTACTTTCTCCTAAGGACACCAGTTCACCTGGAAAGGCTGAATGATGCAATAGGTGAAGATACAGACTCTAGAGTCAGAAACTGGTGAAGATCCCAGCTTTGGTGCCTGCAAGCTCTAAGGTCTCTGTCAAGTTACAGAACTTCTTTGTGCCTCAATGGTATTAACTATAAAATTGGAGCGATAATGAAGTACACGTCTAATATAGATTAAAATAATACACTTAGCATGGTGTCTGATGCATTTTAAATGAAAATTTATGGATAGTAATTTCTATGATTATAGATACATCAAAATTTTAAGCTTAGTTGGAGAGTAAAGATAGTCCACTGATGTTATACCTGTTTGATTAAGCTTGAAAAAGTTTCAAAATCTTTACCATTATTGCCTATTCATGTAGCTGGTTACAACTTTGGTTATAAAGATCTATGTTAATGGTATGATTTTTCTGAAAGTTCTTGATTTTAATTTCAATAAACAATGTTAAAAAGGCAAAATTCTTTTTTTTCCAAGAATTATGTATTTCTCTGAAGTCGATTGCATTTATTTTAGGTTTTGATAGATTTAAAAACCTTTAGAGTGGAAAAAAAAAACCTTTAGGGTTACTTTTAAAATAATACTTACTATAGCCTAGATCAAAGCCCAAAAGGACCCAAGAAGTAATCAGACACTGAGAAGATGAGAAGATGGATAGGAAGAAAAATCTAAACTCTTGACTTCCCACTTGGAAATTTATAACCTGAAACAGGAAGGTAGATAAAGCTTATGTGAATTAACATTCTTAAAATAGTTCATGCAAAAGCCAAAGCTTAGGTAAAAGCACAGACACTCTGAAATAAATCCCACTTGCAAACATACATTACAAATTTTTGTTTATAATCAATACTATAATCAAGGATTACTTCATTACTTTAAATCACACTTACTCAATGAGCTTATTGACATTTACAGTTATTTATGTTTACTCAGATCCAGAATAAAATTCACTGGATATAAACGATCTCACATAACAAAACGAGTTGATTGCATGGTTGAATTTATGTACTCTAGTTTCATTCATAGAAGAGCTGCACTATAAAAATTATTAAGGGCTTAGGCAGGCAATAACAGAAGAAGAAACTATTGTCCTGAAAGTGTTGAATCAGCATTTTAGTCATTATTTTTTTAAAATCTCAGAATTTGAGCTAAACATCTAATAGCACCTTATTTCAAGGAGAGGAAAATTTCAAAGGCAATCTCTTTCCATTCTGGGTTTGAAAGACAACTCCCCTCAGTAATGTAGCAATTATTTTTAAAATGATATTGAAGATTTGCTATCTTGGGTATAGACTATCTAATAAACATTGATTAGTTTTATTCTGTACTAATTTAATTTTACTCTTCATTCCTTTTATAGTTTAATTCCTTTACATTAAAAATAAGGATCAAGTGAATAGAAGACATTCATCAACTTACACAGTGATATTCTTCACTTTGTAGAAGTAATTCAGCCACGATGGTTAGCTTAGAAGTTCTGACACTGATATAATTAGTAGTAAAGTATTTAAGAACCAAAGTGTAATTTGTGCTGTCACCTCATGCCTGTTGTCGGATTCTAGAGTGATTGTGTGGTGAAATGGAAAAGGATCGAGTTTAGGTTCCACTTGGAACTAGGTTTCAGAGTACATTTTGCTTTTTGAATAATATTAAGCAAATTTGGTAATTTTTTTAAGTCTTCAGTTTTCTGATCTATTCAGTCAGTGATGATAATACTGCTTGACCAGAATTTGGTGAGGATTAAATAAAATAATTGATATTAGAAGTCTGTCTAAAGTAGGTTTACAGGGAATACTACTTTTCTTTATTGTGTTTCACACAGAAAAACTTTAGTAGAGCGGTGGTTATCCTGACAATTTTATTTCTTACATCTACTCAAATCGACCTGCCCAATTCCATTAGCTTGAATTTAAGCTCTTTTTCTAGTTCTCATAGTTCATTAAAAGTGATTCTGCTTTCTAACCAAAGTATGTATTTTTTGGATCCTGCTTTGGATGCCCCTTTGGATTTTCTTGTCTTGATGAGTTTGCTTTCCTTTTTACCTTTGATTACCAATTCTTCCTTTTAAGTTCCAATGCAAAGAATAACTCCTAAGGACTATTACAAGGCTGAAACCCTCAGGTTGTCTTCTTTCTGTGACTTCCAAGCACTTATCACCAACACAGCTTCTTAAGTATTTAACCACACAAAGCCACTCGTAGTTGCATATTTAAGGTCAGTGACATCTGGGTACACAACTCATACCTACAAGGAATCAGCTACCCAAGATATCTTTGAGCCACACTGATTATTGAAAAAGTGATTTTCTTCGTTAACACAATCCTTTTAGATTTAGTCTTTATTTTCTGCTTTTGTTGCAATCAGAATAAGAATTAAAAAGTTGTATCTTACGGCAGTTTCAAGATTTCATGAAAAGTCACAAAAGTTGGATGAAAGTAATTCCAAGGTGGCATGGTGGATTGCAGCATGGGGCCCATAGGATCTAGCACATGGATGGCTTTCGGCTCTATCAGTCCAATCATGTACCTCTTGTCCTCATCACCTAACCACTGCACACAGGCTCTGTGGAGGTAGATGCGGGAAGGAAGGAGGGCAAGCTCCAACATTCTTTTTCAGGAATTAGCCAGAAGTTACCACATAATAGTACTATTTACATTTCTTAGGTCAGGCATAGCAGTGGTCTCATTTTACTATGATTGAAAGTGGGAAATCTAGACAGCTGAGCCAGAACTACTACCAAAGAAAGAATGAATATTGGTTGTATGTTAGTTTCTACCACATAGCTTTCTCACCGCTCTGGCTGATAAGTGGCTTGAGGGCAAGGAGAGCTAGTTTTAACTCTACAACATTTTAGGATTAGAAAACAAATCTTTTCAGAAGGTTTTTGAGGAGGATGAAAGCTGTAGAAGTGACACAATCATGTTCAAATATATGTTACAGAGCTGATGTTTGTAATTTTGCAATTAGAGAAAGATTGACAAGATGAAGAGAGAAAATATGTTTTCCTTTGCAAGTAACAAGATGAATATGCCAGATTCTGAATATAACAGAATCTCAGGGTGGCATCTTATTTGTGGGATAACCAAGGAGCAGAGCAGGAGTTAGAAATGAGATTTTTTTGTCAGGGCACCTGTAATTAATGCAACACAGAGAGGTTGACCCATGTTTTCCAAATTAAAAAGGCAGTTTTATATAAACTGGAATTCCAGATGAATTTATAATGTACAATTTGTAGTTCATTTTCAGTGCTTGCAATATTTCTATTTTGTTGTCTTGCATTGATAAATATCATCATGCGTGAAAATCTCCTTTTGCAACTAGAATGCTTCTCATGAGCAATCAATCAAAGCAAAATGAACTTAAATCATCTTCAGGGATATGTTATCTAAAGTTCTGGTGGTTTCTGATAAGCATTCCTGTCCCATCTCCCCCAAATAAACATCTTTCTAATACAATATGGTCCTCAGGCCCTCTGACTCTCCCTTGTTCACAGAACTGGGTTAATACAGCTTAATTCTTACTCTCTGACTTCTTTAATTGGCTACCTGTTTATCACACTCTCCCATCCATATGTTCTTCATATACATGAATATCCATTTACTTCTCTCATATTCTTTGGCTTTATTTCCATGTTCTATTCCTTCAGATTTGGCCAGGGAGATTTTTGTCCCTTTGTGTAAACCCAAGGTGCAGTAAGTTGAATCTTACCACTCAAAAGACATTCTGGCTCTTCCAGCTTGGGGAGATTTCCTTTCAGAGTCCTCCCTGTTTTGCTCTTTGATGCAAACAATAAATTCCTGACTACTGTTTAAATTTATGAGATGTAAATGTACTCTAATAAGTATCAGAAGGCAGTAGACCCATATTCTAGAAATACCTCTGGGTCAGATGAAAGAAGTAAAAGATCACGGCTGTAGTAGTGGCTGAACTGTGAATCCAGGTTCACATGTACCCTGGGTGGCCCTCGACGCCTCTGGAGAGCCTTGCAATATATTCATGGTGCATTGCTTGTCTTCCTTCTTCTCTCTCATTCTTCTGTTTTTCAGGCATTCTTCATCTTTTTCTGTTTTTCTTCTTTACAATCCTTATAAATCAGCTCTTTAATTAAAACTACAAGTAAAGGTTTTCCTAGATAATGGCTACTTAAAGTGGTTTATTTTATTGCAAAGTGATACTGGGTAACAGAAGACTACTTTTATCACTTTTTTATTTATACCCAAAATATATAACCAAAGGAGAATAACAACAGATCCAGTATGCAGTAGAAAATCAGGGGCTATATTTATGCTATGTTCCAGAATGCAAAAATATGTTACTATTTTCTTGAAAAATCTTTAAAAAATGATGACATGTTGCATTTCACACCAGTGCCATGCTGTTCCTTAAGCTTTAGAAGTTGAAATTAACATTATCTAAGTATAGAAATTTCTATATAGCAATAATGTTGGTCTTAGAATTAATGAAAACCTAGTAAACTAAATGATTAAAGGCCAATCACACCCATACAAAGAAAAATTTTGGTCTCCACTGTTATGGGTAGAGTTTGTCATAAAAAAATCAGCCTGACCTGACAACCTTCTGTGTGTCATCTATGATGTGAGATCCACTGGATCATGGGAAGTTTATGTACCGTACCTGCTCATCTGTATAACCACCGGTATTTGTCCTCATCAAATGTTGAAAGCACATGCTGTCTCTGGTGTTTGGGGTGCTGGAGTCTCCTTTTGGGGGTGATTTCTAGATTTTTTTCCTGTCCTGAACAAAGAATTGGTCAAGACAAATACAAAAAGTAGTGAGGTTTTACAATTATTAAAGGTAGAAAAAGAAGTACACGCTACAAGGTGAGAGCTGATCTCTGAAAGAGAAAGCACAGTGGCCGGGATGAAAATAGTAGTGGTGTTTTGTGTCTCCCATTCCTGGGGTTTCCCTGAGGCCTGGGTCCCCTATCAAAAACCTACTTGCAGTCTCAGGAGAATGTTGAAGAAGTGCTTTCCAGTTGGTTCCAAGCAGAGGGCTTTGGGATCTCTTCTGCACGTGTATCCTGGAACTCTGTGATTCGCAGGTCACACTCATTACACCAGCCCGTTTGCCAATCTTAATCACATGCCTCAGTCTTGACTATAGATGGTCATTTATTCACAACACATTAGAACTGATAAGGAAAAGCATTCCTAAAACTTAAAACATTCCAATAAATTTCAAACCATATGAATTTAGTGAGAGAAGGAATGAAAAAATGCAGATAAAAGACTATAAGTATCTTGCACATCCTCATATTAGATCCTATGAGTAATTTTCAACATAGCAAAATAAGTTTTTAGGAAAAGTGAAAAAGCAGCAATTGTCACTGTCTGAGGAAACAGATACTTAAAAAAATAAAGTTTAATGAACTATCCTTGATTGATAGTCCTCAATTTTTAACTGACACCTCTTTCAGGAAATTCTTAGGGAAGGTAGCTTTAAGTGGGAAATCACCCTCTATCAAAAATATTTTTATATTTATTGAAAGTAAAAAGAGGTGAGCAAATTTGAGAAACTAATCCAGACTGATTTTTATACAGTTACATTTATCATGGACAATTTTTTCTAGACCCCTCAATGATTCCAACAGTAGCAGAATTGGATTAGAATTAGAGAATCTAAACACTATATCCTCTTGTTTGAGGACACATATGAGTCTTCTGACTTTTTTTTTTAATTACAACAAAATGTTAAAGCACATCAGTCGGGGGTAACAATGGTACATACATTGTGCATTGTCGTCCCCAAATCATTCACCCAGAGCACAAGACATCTGTCTTCAATTGTCTTAACAATACCAGCACAAATCTTTCTCTTCAGCGAACTCAGAGAAATCAGTAGAATAACTATCTTGACTATTTTTCTTATGTACATATACATACACATATACATATGTTTTTTCTTTTGGCTTGTCAAACTAATGAAACAATAAAATGTTTACACAAGTGTGTCTTATTTATTTCACTAATGAGTATGTTCTGGTGCATGCATTTACCTATAAAAGTGTCCAGTTTATCATTCTTTATGGTTGAGTAGTACTCCATTGTATAAAAATACATCTTTTTTATCCCTTCCTCAGTCTATGGGCATTTAGGTTGTTTCCAAGAGCTAGCTGTTATAAACTGTGGTGCTATAAACATGGGTGCACATATATCACTGTGGTATGATGTTTTTAATTCTTTTGGGAAGATACCCAGAAGGGGAATAGCTGGGTTGAATGGGACCTCCAATCCTAGTTGACATCTGACTCTGTAGGATAAGCATTCCCTGTAGTATAGGACCAATACATGTTTGTTGGATGAATGTCCTTGAGCAAATGTGTGACTTATACATAGTCTCCAAGTAAACACAAGGTTATAATTCTACCTAGCATGATACAACTATTCTAACATACAACCTAAACACAATAATCTCTTTCCCAAAGTTTCAGTAGTCCTAGCATTGCTAAAAAGTCCAAGTCAAAGTTTCTTCAGTGATTTTATGCAAATTTTGGACCTTTGTTTATAAAGGTTACATGATCCCAAGGCGTAGTAGTACAGGGCAAACCTTCGCTTTCCCAGAGGGAGGAATGGGGGAAAGAAAAGAATCAGGCCAAAGCAAGGCTAAACTCAGTAGAGTAAATATAAAATCCTGCAGTTCCATATCTAGTATTCAGAACACATGGTACTAAGATCTAAGCTCTAGAGGGCTTGGGTAGCCCTACTGCCATGACCTTACTTGTTGCAACCAACAAGGCCTCTTTCTTGGGCTGGCTCCACTTGCTGACAGCCAGGTAGCAAAGCAGGAGAGCAGCACCAGAGAGGAAAGAGAGAGGAACACATAGAATACTCAAGGTCATGATTCCATGATGCATTCAGACATACACAGAAGTGTGCTCCACCAAACCCCCTGGGCAGCTCCAAAGCCAATTGAGTTGACACAGTCAAACGTAACCATCCCACCCTTCCTGGAATCTGTAACTTCTTGAGACGCCACTGCACTATTAAATTCACTACACAGCTTTACTCACTGTCTTCTCAGGGAGTTTTTGCCTGGCCCCCTGGACTTTCCTTTGAAATCTGTGTGAGAGCCTCCTGTGTTGGTTAAACTTGCTTATGTCAACTCGATTAGCTTGAGATCTACTTAGCAGGTTAGTATGGCACACTGTTGAATGTGTCTAGGAAGACCACGTAGCCATGACCCTGGTTACCACATACGGTCTCTGGCCCCTTGCTTTATTCCATACTTTGCTGCATGCCACTTGAAGTGAGTGTCTTTGTTCTTCCATACCTTTGCATGACATTGTTCCTCCCTTAAAGCCTGTTGATCATGGACCAAAACTTCTGAAAGTATGAGCCAAATAAACCATTTCCCCCTTAAGTTGCAGGTATTGGGTATTTTGTTTCAGTATTGGGAAAGCCAATACAATC
>RJWT010027230.1:0-15567 GCA_004365215.1 Cuniculus paca | reverse complement strand
AATTATGAAAAGTTTTTCTTTGAGAAGTTTTTATTATACTTCTTCATTAATGTTTTTCTCATAGAATATAGCTTAATAACACCTATTTATTGAAGTATTAATAATTAGTCAAACAAAAACCAGTCGTTGAGCACCTGAAGGGCAAAGAATAGTGAACGAGTCTCCGGTATTGTTGAATAAAGTTAGCTTATTACAACTGGTACTTGTTTATCTAAGGTAATGCTCCCAGCCAAGTCCTTGTTGAATTAGAAAATGTTATTTGAGGGAGGAAGAAAAAAAGAAGAAAGAATAAAATAGAAAATCTAACTCAACTTCAAAGCAAAGAACCAAGAGCACAAAAGAAAGAGCTCATCTGTGACCTCTTTAGTTCTTGAATTTTAGCAGTCAATTTGTTGAAATTTGCGGACTGACCCTTCCTAGATCTTGTGGAGTAGTGTCATGTTTTTATTTCAACGTGTGCCAAGCATGATTTTTATATGCACTGAAGTTTCAGATTGGCTCTCACAAGGAACATTCTCCAAGTTTAGAATTAATACAGGACAGCAAATTACCAGAGAGTAACATAAAATTCAAAGTCTGAAGCAATTAGTCAATAAAATCTTTAGTAAGACTTTAGCAGTAGTTAGTTGGCACTTCAAGACAGAATATTAGTGTACTTATATTATTTCTTGAAAAAGAAGTCAAGATGATGATTTTGCTTCATATTATAAAGGAGGTTAGCATAGAGAGTGTTTTTAATGCAGCTCAGGCAAGCTCAACAAAAACAGATAAACTAACCGGTTGAACTTACTTTTGCATTTTGGCAATAAGGATTCTGAAGCTCTACTCTGCAGAAGCCCAGGGCAGGAAGGGCAGGCCTGCTGCGCATCTGGATGGAAATGAAGGATCAGAGCTGTACGAGAAAGCTTTGTTCCACTCTCTACCTCTTGTTTTGATCAGCATTCAGAATTACTTTGCAGTACTTTTTGAAAAAATATGCATTTGTGCCTCTAGTCATTTTCAGAAAATGTCTTGTAGTATAATGAAGATAAATGCCACACAACTCAAGATCATACAGCCCAGGGTTTATAGGGTGATGGAGCCTGGGTAAGTGATTTCAGGTTTTGTTAGTAAATGTATCAGAGAATACAAACAGCAAGAGAAATCACAAATCACAGAAAGAATAATTTTCCTGAATCTGACACTGCAAAATTTTTTGAAAATGTTTTTCAATATCAAACAAATGATAAGGCCCAAGAAGAGCAGGTGCCACAGAGACAAGCAATAACTGTGATTGTGCTAACCTTGCATCCCACGTGTAAACCTTTTGAATTGATGGAAGGCCTATCTCCAAAATAATGTAAAAATTTTGTCCTAGGTAATATTTCTTTTTACTATCTTTATTATGGAAAAACAGCAACAGAAATATTTCTTCCTTACTAAAACCAAGAGAGGCAAGAGATAGATTAAAAAAGACATAGCTGAATAGAAATCCTGGAGAGAAATTATCATGGTGAAGGTGAAAGTTTGCATTAAGGACTTACTTACAGAGTAGCTACAGAAAGTTTCTGAACAATAGTATTATGAAGAAATGAAAGGTATTAACTTTAATGATATCACTGAGGAGGACTGGATTAGGGCAGTCTGAAAGAACGGTTAAATCACACAGAAAGAAACATTTATCGAGCAGCTATTAAATCCTGTAGTTTTCACATTCCGGTATTTTTCATGGAACATTTCTCTTTTTTTAAGGTAAAGAAATGGAGGCACAGAGAAAATAAATATCCCACTCAAAGCTAAACGCCTAGAGATAGGCAAGGCTGAGATTTAAATCTGTAGTCCTTGATACTTAATCCATGATTTTCTGCACTGTATCTCAGGTTTTGGGCAGAGCCTATGAAGTTTATGATACAACAGAGGAATTGATTGGCACAGTTTTTTCAAATTGCTTTGCCTTTCACTTAGATGAAACATATCCTGGTTATGGATTGTTGAGAAAAGTTAATTAGGAGTTAGAGGCAGCTAATAATCTTGGCATATGTTATTCAGTAAAGCATATTTAAACTCACTATATGCTGTAATAAATTATCAAAAAGGCTAAGGTATGGAATCTTGTACACAGATTGAGAAGACTTTTATGTCTCCATTGTAGTTAATAAACTTTACTAGTTTCATCCTTAGGAAAACTGGACCACTAATAACACGGTGTATCCTATTAGTCTAGGTCCTGATTTTAAAATAAATCAATAGAAAAAAATCTATGTAGGCTTAACATGTGACTAAGGGAACACAGTTACTACACCAATGCTCTTCTTGATATGTACAACTAATCCTTGGCTTTTGTTATCCTGGATTTTATTACCTGTGTAAAACCTAATCCTTCCAAATGAGACCCAGGCACTGTGAAAGTGGAGTGAAAGACATCGCTTGTGTGTTCACGGTAAGTCATGTGTGGCGCTCTTTTCTCTATTTTCAGTACAGAGCTGGCACGTGGTTTTATTTAATCAAATGATCCGTGGGCCTCTACAAAGAAAAGATAATGACAGCCTGGAATGACTGTTTTGTACTGCAAAAACTAGAGTGTGGAACAATTATGAGCTCAATCCCAGGGACAGGCGTCTTCTATCTTTTCCTTTTCCTGGAGAGTTTATTCCAGTGAATTGCATCTGGGTGATGAAGTCCAACCAGTGGATTTGTTCTGCAGTCCTCTATCCTCTGAAAGCAGAATTGCCTTCACAGAAAGCCCTGCCAGCGCTTTGTGCAGCCTTCTGTGAAGTGTCTCCTCTAAAAATAGCGTTTCAATCCTCTTTTTCTCAGAAGATCATTCACTGGCACTGTAATCCTTACAGAAATTCTCTTGGTTTTCAATCCTTAAATTTTCTTTTGTATTTTGATTGCTTCTTGATACAGTTTGTGGTGCCAGGAAGTTATTTATGTTTACTTAAGGCATTTGAGCTGTACTCTAAATTTAATTGTGGACAAACTTAAGCTTCTACTGTGTTTTTCAGTGTACTATATATACTAAAAGAAAATCAGCGTATGTATTGTAATCTTGTTAGATTGCTACAATAATGTACAAATTTGTACCAGTGATGCAGGGAAGGAACAGTAGTTCCTGGTCTGACTTACAAAGACCTTTGTTTGTCTGTCTGTCTGTCTGTCTTTCTTTCTCTTTCTTTCTTTCTTGAAAAATTATAATTAAATTTTACAAGTATTTTCAGAGTCCTGTGTTCATATCTAAAAATGAAGGTATCTGAACATCTCCAGGGGGTCAGCCATATGCATTTGAGTAGTTTAGGATGTGAGGACTTCAGCACAGAGCCAGTTACTTTTCGCCTTAGTTTGCAGTCTTTCTCCAAACACACATCTGCTTGACCCTACTGTTAGATGTGCTCTACAGTAACTCCTCATTGTTCTGCATTTTTCATTGTATTCTCTTCGCCTCTTTTACAACTTTTTTCCATATTTGTATGTGGTAATCTTGGCATGCAATGCCCTCTTCCATTTAAAAATATTAAAATTACTCTTTAATTCACTACAATGTTCTTGTAAGATGTTTTGTTCAGTTCTTATCAGAGCCTAGATGTCCACTCAATGGAGACAACTAGGAAAAAATACAAGCACACTAAATATTTGAAAGAACTGCTTTAAGCAATGGGAAGTTAAAAGTTTTAAGTGAAATTCTGACTTAATTAGAGTAATTCAATTTGTTTTCACACAATTTTTACTATCATGAGAAACATGGTAGTTGCCAGATTCTGTATTCAGTGTTTTGTGTTTTAAATTATGTGTTATAATGAATTATAAGTGTTAATGCTTTGGAAAAGTAGAATATTCCTGTATTGCTTCAGTATTTTCTTTCCATTATTTGGCTCTCAAGACAATTAAGATGTGCCAAGCACTTAGCATGTTCTCACTAGGGTTTAGTTTTACTTCATATAACTTAGATGCTATCTCTTGAACACATGTATTGATCCTTATATATTAAGCTGATAAAAATTTCTTTTAAACAGCATCCTGTTTAACTCCCAAAACACATGTGAACTCTTCATGCAAGATTTTATCTGCACTACTCGGGTTTTTTTGCATATCTCCATGAACTGTCCATGAGAAAGCCCTTTTATATACATTTTTATTAAAAGCTCATTGGGATAGTAATACTCCTTGGGTCAAGAGCCATGGGGTTGACTATCAGTGTGACCTTTGAAGGTGAACATATGAGATAACAATCATCCTAAGTAGACTCGGCCACTGATTTTCTTATTTTGTAAATGAGCCATCAAACACAGCAATTCCTCAATGAGGAGCAGCTCTATTTATATAGGACATTTGTAATCATCAGTTTAAAGAGGAATCCTACTGCTGTAAGTTGTTCAAACTTGTCTGGCATTCAGGAGAGAAATATTGGTCCTGATCATGTTCATTTGGATCCTTGAGAGCTACAGTCTCATTTCTCAGAGACTTAGTTTCCTCACTGGTAAAATTCTTTGTCACTCATTTGCTGTGTTCGGAGAAAAGAGTTACTCTAGACTTTGGATATAAAAAAGCTAACCTTTATGTTTAATTCTTGTATGTTTCTTATTCTAAAATCAAACAGCTCAAGAGCTTGTAGAAAGGTTATTAAAGAATACTGGAGGATGAATACAACTAATAGAAAGCACGGAGAGGTGTAAGTCTAATTTTGAAACAGCAAAGTAGAAAGATGTTGAAAGAGCCATTTGAAAGGGAAACTTGTAGAAAGCAGTAACGTAGAGTTGGGCGTGGTGACAAGTCTTCACTCCTAGGGAGCAGTTTGCATATTTGCAGCACATAGAACAAAGAGCACAAACCCTACCAACTTCTGCTGTCAAGTAAATGTCCCCCATCAATTTACTATATTTGTTGGTCTTAAGAGAACTATTAAATTTTTTTGCTTTTATTTTTAATTTAAGGTCATGGAAGAATTCAAAAGCAGTTAACCTGTATGTTCATGGAAACGCATGAACATATAAAAGGAACTGTTGATTATTTTAGCAAAGATGCAAAATAACTTCAGCGAAGGCAGCCTTCAGGAAGGGAGTGGATTGAAAGGAAGCTAAGAGGCCGTAGAGTAAAATAAGGTCACGACAGTAAAAAGCTGTGGAGAGCAGGTGGGGATGCGTAGATGTGGCCTGTACTTGTTTACTGGTCAGTGTGTGACTTTATCTGGCTCATGAAAATCTTAAAATCCTAAAGGAGAAAGGTCGTTCTCATGATAATCAGTTTGAAAGCCAAGAAAGGGAAATGGTAAAGGACTAAGAGGTGAGCAGTTACATTGCAATATCTATTGCAACACATCCACGTGCCAAGTGTGAATTTTCAAAGAAAAAGGGACACTTTAAAAAGTATTAAGTGAATTAGTAACAAATTAAGCTCTGCAAAGTTCAGAATGGCAGCGGAGGAAAAAATGCATGAGAGAGTTCACAGTATTTAACTCACTGAAGAGTAAATTAAATTGCAATGGCATTTAAAACAAATCCCATCGAATTTTTATTTTTTCTTCATTTAAATCAGAGGCAGAAATGATGTTTTCTAAATCAGTTTTTTTTTCAAAGAAATAGCACTGAATATCGAGTACAGATCTAGTATATATGTTGTATACAACCACTTAACAACAGTAAATTTTTCTTGAAGAGAAGGGAACAGAAAATAATCCCATTTTCCAAGAGTAGAAGAAAGAGACTTCATGGGCACTAGAAAGTACCAAGGCTTTAGCTTGGGATAAACTTGGTTCCACAATGAACTGACTTCAAGTAATATGTTTTTAAGAATATGAAGTTCTTAATGTTTTCAAATGAAGAAACAAAATAGTCAGTTGCCTACATGGCTTAATAAAGAAGCCAAAGAAGACATCTATCTTGGACTCTATTTTAAAAAGTGAATTTCATATTTCACATCTAACTTTCAAAATTATGATTGAGAACCCCAAATCAAGAAAATTGATATAAAGGATTTTGACATTACCCTCCAAAAGAAAGACTTCACAGAGAAATAAGATCCAACCACTTCATTTTCTGAGAGTTCCTAAAAACAAACACATATTTAGCTGAATATCAAGATGTTTTTGATAACACTTCATTGATATTCAAAATCAAAACAAATAAAATCAAAGCAAGCTAAAAACAAAAAAGATGTACTTCTTAAAGTTACTTTGGATATTAAGAAACTCAAGTTTTCTTCCCTTGCATATACTGAAGGTTTTTGTTTCATTCATTTATGACATCAATGATAACCAGACTTACAGAGAATTATCTATACATGTTGTAGAGAGTTCACTTACCTCTTTATTCTTGATTGTTCATTAATATATTTTGGAGTCTGATGTTTCATTAGAGAAAGTAAAACTGTATAAGCTTATTTTAAAAATTTGAAATAAAGCAGATATTTATTATCTGTTCCTTCAGAACAACTTGAAAACTGGTAGCAAAAATTATACTTGAAACAAGTACCTGGTTCAATTTCAGTATAAAATTTTCTTACTTTTGTGATACAATATGCATGACTTCATTAATTTAAGTAACTTTATTTTATTTTTTTAATTTAAGTAACTTTAAAAGAAGTGTATATTGAGAAAAGAGGCTACTGGGTTAAAAATATCAGTGGATTCAAATTGTACTTTATTACTTAATCTTTAGATCTTTATAAATTAAAACCAATTTAACTTTGGGAATTAATGATTTTTAAACAGTATATTAAATTACATGCTGTCTTGGACATGAGTCACGATAAAGTTACGAGAAACTGATGACAGCAAAGGGACAGTGTCAGTCTTTCGTACTGTAACGAGGAGGAAGCAGCCCTAGCTACTTTGATTATTCTACGGTTTTGTGTCAGCAGCTAAGATCTTAGCGGCCCTGTAGCATCTCACCTATTGAGCACAGTGATGCTCAATAAATACTTGTTGATGGACTGTTAGTCATTTAGAGTAACTTGGCGCTAAGAACATGTTGATGGACTGTTAGTCATTTAGAGTAACTTGGCGCTAAGAATATATATACACTCCAAACATGATCCAAAAATCGTAATAGAAAATAATAAAGAACTATTCAATAATTTGAATAACTTAAGCATAGACTTCAAAGTAACTCAGAGATTTCCTACACAATATACCGGTGCTTTTGAAATCTATTTCTTCATGAAACCAATTCACATTTTTCTAAGTCATTTGCTTAGGGTTTGGTCAGTAGGTTACTTATGCCAAAGGTTTTGCATTTCAGACAGTGTTTTATCATCACTACCAAGTCATGATTCAAGTACATCTACACCTACAGTTTTCATCTGACACACCTGACAAACTGTCACATCAGATTCTAAACAACAAAGATCCTTAAAGATTACCGATAACGTTTTAAGGGGCACAAACCTTAGAATGACTGCAGTCTATTTTCAACAAAAAGAATCTTCATATTGCTTAACAACATACAAGAAAACATTTTTAAATGTCATATTGAAAAAGTTAGTTCTTGGAGTTGCCTTACACAGAGAATTTCTATATAACTTGAGCCATTAACGCGAGTTACATATTTGAGGAAGTTTTATCCTAATATAAAATATATTAAGGCAACTGCAATGGAAATGAAAATTTTAGCTCCAGACTCATGACAAAGCAAATATTTAAAAATAGTATTAATTCATTTAGTTCCAGATGGTCTAAGGTCACTAATATCAATGCAATATTAACTTTATACTTCCCAATTTTCCTCAGATAAAAGCAGAGGGGATTGAAACTAACTGTGTGTCTTATACGCAAAGACAAAAAAAGGTTCATGAAGTTGGGGCATGGGGTGAGAATGATAATGGTCAAGATTTAGGACTCAGTCTTTTCTATAAAAAATTAAAAAATAAAAATATTAGCCCCTTTTAGATCAACTGAAGTTCCTAGGGTGTAATTTTCGTGCCTTGTTTAATTACTTCTGTCATTAAGTAAAATTTACATTTCATTTTACAACTCACATTCTCATGTAAATTTGGGCTTTTATTTTAAATGAAAGAAACTTTCTTGTGCACACTGCTGCCATTTAGTGTTCTGCAGAGGTACTGGCTTCACCACAGGCCAGTAGAAGCCTTCCTTTCACCAGAGTTTATAATGCCAGCAACAACAGAAGCAGCAATAACAATACTAATACATGAAGTATTAGGATAGTGAATCCTAAACAAAAGAGGGATTTTAATGTGGAAAGCAAGAAAGGCAGCCTAAATCAATCATGGACTCCAGAGAAGACTTGGTTTAAATCATAACTGTGTATATTTGGTTACACTTCAATCTCCATCAAAGCGAGAGATTGATAACTGAGGGAAAAAGGCATTTTAAAAGTGATAAAATTACAAGGTGACATCAAGAGAAAACAAAATGAAAATACAGAGATATCAATTTAACGTTAAGATTACTCTAATAAACTGCTAAACTGTTTCTAGTAAGGTTTCTAATTTATTAAAATAAAAAGATTCATTGGCTATATCTTATTTAAATCTATTTTTGCCTCTAAAAATGTAACATATTCTAAGAAAATTTGTCCTTAAAAGCAAAGAATCTAATTATAAATCTAAAAATTAATCATATTTTACCCTGACTAAAAAATTGTTAAATTGTTTTTACTAAGGTTTATAATTTATTAAAATATTAGGATCCACTGGATGTATCTTATTTATATTTATTTTTGTCCCAAGAATATAACAGATTCTAAGAAAATTTGCCCTCAAAGACAAAGAATCTACCTATAAATCTAAAAATTAATCATATTTTTAAACTTTAAAATCTAGCAGATAATGTTTTCCTCAAGCAATAAGACTAAAAGATAGGACTTTTTTTTCTAACAAATAAATATAGTAGTATTTTTCAGCTGTACCTAGACTAAACCATAGAAATTTCTTGCAACTTTGTTACCAGATGGAACAAGTATAAGTCACTAAGCTTTTATCAAAAATGATATTTTAAAAATAGCCATAACGTGTATAGGGCATGAAGCATAATACACAGTCCACCAAAAATGTATACACACTTCAGGAAAAGAAAAACTTGCATAAATATTTTAATACTAAATTTATTGCAACATTATGAGGTTAATACGAATGAACTTCAGCCTCTACAATTACAAAAGCGGCTCAGAATGGTAGCCATTAGCTTCTGGACATTTTTTAGTATGGGGAACTGCTGAAGTGAAAAATATATACATATTTTAGCAGAGTCTATATACAACTCTTCAGACTCATAAGAGTCAGGCCAGATGGCATTCCTGATCACATTATCATGTTTTTATATGAGCACCATTTTCTTTCATCAGTGCCATTTCGTACACACGTAAATCATTTACATAGCTTTGCTGGTCAGATGGCAATCATTTTTCATCAAAGCTATGGCTGTGGTGTTTCCACCCTACCCAATAACAATGACTTAAGATATTGACCAAGCCTATCTATGGTTACATCAACCAGGGTTTTGGTAACAGCGTTCTCACAAATTGTGAATTGTTGCCATTGTGAACATTTAAAGTACATTAAAACTTGTAAGTCTCCTCTTAGTTGTATTCCACTGATAGGTAGATTCTACCTATTGATCATTTACTTTTAAATTAAAAGGCCATGTAAATCTGGGAACCAACCTTTAGTTCCATTATCCTATAGCCCAGTTACATTAGTTCTCCCTCTTTGATCAGCTCAGAAAAGATCTTGGGAAACTTGCTTGCTTCCTTAGTAACAAACACACACAGAAGACCTGAAGACTAATCAAGGACCACACAATAAACATCACAGACCTAAACACCGCAACTGTGGAATCTATCCTCTGTTCTGGATTCCATTTTGTCCTCTCATTTTATGTGAGCTTATCCAGATTTGCCCCCCAAAGGACCCACAACATTTAAAAAATTCAACAAGAGGTATGGTCAAATAAATGTAACACTATTGTTATAGCAAATCCCCATAGTTATGAATTTACAACATGTAAAAATGTAATTTTATGCCTTTGGGGAAATAGTGTCAAAACAGTAAGAAAAAAAATCATCTCAAGGTAAAATTTAATTATGGCCCCACATACTTTGTGGGATAATCAAATATTTACTGGCATGATAACATGCCTCTCTTTTAAATAAACTTTCTATGAATTTCAGGAGTTTGGTTAACTGGAGTTAAAGTATACTCCTTTATAATAGAACTGCTCATTCCTGTTTGACATTTGTTCACAGGTGCATTTTGGAATTTCAGAAGTCCTAATTATGAGCATGACTTGATAGCATTTCAGATAACACAGATTTGGTAGGAAAATAATGGCAAAGTAAAAATGTTTTAATAAAATTTTATATTTCCTTCAAAAATATGTAAGTGTATCACTTTTTCAAGGACATGCCCAGAATCATTAAAAAAGACAAACCAACGAAAAACCATTTTTGTCACTCACAGTTGAAAAAAGTCTATTACTAATAGTTTTCATTTGGGCAGTTTTTTAAAACTCACCAACTTATCAGGAATTCAAAGTCTTTATAAACAGATTTGATAATTGTTAAATATCTTCTTTATCATGTCTGACTGACTGTGTGAGACACTTAAAATGTGCTAATCTGTTTCTCCCTCTCTACTTAAATTATAGCACTTACAAGTTTTCACTGATGCATTTCTTAATGTGTCATCCAAGGTGTCAGGTTTAACTATGCCCTGTAGACTCAGAACTGAGTATTCTCTGGTTTAACTTAACAGTATCTCTGCCAAAAGTCTTATTAAAAATTGCTTCATATAACCAATGGATAAAGTGTTTTATAGTTCATTAAAATTATGTTAAGTGATTATAATAAAATCTTTATAAAAAGATGTATTACTACAAAAAAGGCCTACGCCATTAAATAACAGGAGACATGGTAATGAGATATCATCAGAGCAGCCTATATTGTATTATTCAAAGGGTGAACTTTTCTTAAAACAATTCTTAGCTGTTATTGTCAAGGGTATGAATTGCAATGTTCATATCTTCATATTATCATATTAGTATATCCCATATAAATGAGATAATTCACTGAAAACATACAAACTTATTGTTATCTCACCCCAATCCATTGACAAATTTTTTTCTTCTAGGTCAAAACACAATGGTGTATAAAATCAAGACTGTGTACTGTCTGACAGACTCAATTCTTTCTTTTTTTTCTACTTTTTTGACTTTTTTTTCCAGTTTTGGTTTGACCTCACAAAATACATATAAATCTTCTCTTTTGAGTCTTCAAAACTTTCTTGATGAATAATTTAACCTCAGAATAAATTATCAATGATAAGCTTCTCTGAAGAATAAAATATCCCAATAACTCAAAGAACTTCCATTTCTCTGCCAAAACACATTTTGTAACTCTGACCAGGACAATTATCCACTTGCCCAAGTTTAAGGAGACATTGACTCCTTTCTTCTCAAAATAACATTCTCCCATTACAACCAAGTGTGGGACAGATTTTTAAGTGTGCATAAGGAAAACCATAACGAGTATTTTAATGGATGTTACAATCCTCAGAAGAGGAGATGCTGTGGAATTTATAACTATTTCCTGTATGCATACTATTCAAATATAGCACATATTTTACACATTCTTCTCCTGAGATAATACGTATTATGCGCAACACATATTCCATATTTACTCAAAACATATAAGTTGGCCCTGAAGAGCAAATATGATTTCTCTGTCGTTAACCTGAGTAGTCTCCTGACTTCCCTACTAAATACAACCCCTATTCTGTGTCATAAATAAGATTTACATTGAAAGAATCTATGATTGGCAGATGTATGGTCACTAAAACATGAAAAGTAGTCTCATTTCGCAGTCGAAATGAGGAAAATGACAAGTAGATATTTAAGTATAGGGAAATTCTTTGAGGGGGATTCACCATGTATACAAACAAAGGAGACATATACATTAAAAAAGTACTGCCAATTTAGATTTTCCCCTCTGTACTTACATTACTTATAAAAGAAACCAAGTCAAAGAACAAAAACTCTGCTATGTAGAGACCCTAGAAAAAAATTGCCTAGCTGCATCTTGGTCCTTTCTACTAAGGTTTTGTATTCACCTTTGGTATTCTGGGCCCTGCCATAAAAACACAAAAAACTTCATTTCTGTAAATTAAGATTTCAAGAAAATGATTTGAGTTGATATGAAAATTTACCATTGACTTTGAGCAAAGTTATGTCATATAAATACCTATATTTATATCTAATGCAAATATACCCTGTTCAAAATTAATATTGGAAAAATCCTTAACATGATAAAAATCTTATGGGAAAGACTGAATTAGGAAAGGGATGCATTTCCCCAAAATGTCTGTGATTACACTGTCTAGTCACTTATGCCACAGTTTGCCAGCGAGCGCAATTCACTGTAGAAAGGATTCCACTGGGTGGTGTGTGTGTGTGTGTGTGTGTGTGCACGCAGAATGCTGAACTAGGTAGTAGAAGACATGGCAAGGAATCCCTGTATTTTTAACTTAATAAGGTGCTCTTGTAAAACTAATATGAATGAGTGTGGCAAATGTTTTAGGGCACAGTGAAATTTTTAATAAATTAGCAGGTGTTCATTATGTTCTTATAGAAAAAAATCAGATGAATGAACTGGTTTTAATTCACTCAGGATTTAATATTCATACTGAATTTTACCAAATTGAAATCCCTTAGACTAAAGCAGAAGAGTCATGTGAACACATGTACTAAGTATAATCTGCCAAATATGCAAGTAGATGTTGAGTTACAGATTTCCCATCTTCAGCGGCAAGCTTGAAAATATACCATTCTGAATACATGAATGAATTATTACTAATAGTAGAAAATACATTTTTATTATTCATTTAAAATTTTTTGTAGACTAAACAAAATTACGTGGGTTTATTTTTACTTAGGTTATCGTTAAGATTAAATTTAAATATCAGTCATGTATTTTTTAAAAATATTTTTGTCTTATTTAATACTATAATAGAAAAGATAATTCCTACTAATTTAATACTAATACTATACTATATTCTTTTCTAGCATAACATGTTAAGTTTATCTGGAAAGGGGTTATCACTGTACTATTAATAGATTGTTGTTTTTCATATGAACACATCATTAGAGTGGTATAGAATTATGAAAGTCAATGACATGCATTTAAAAATACATAGACTTATAGCACTAATTGTAAAATATGATTACAAAGGAAAAGGGTAATACAAATATGAGAAGTACAAATTTCTAAAAAATGTTCTTGAAACTTTTTGTTTAGTAAAACAGTGAATACGAACTCAGAAATGTCCAGCAATTTTCCGGAATAGATGTTCTTTTGGACCCTGATTTCTTTATCAGCTAACTTGTACTCGCTAATGCTGCAAGAATTAGAAAGGAACTACACATAAGAAATACTTATTAAAACATACCAACACATTACCATAAATATAAAAAATATTTTAATATATTTTCTTAATTTACAATAATTTTAAAATGACAGAGCTAAAGAAAAATCTAGGTAATAGCATGATTCAATCAGAATGGAAGAAAAAAAGATTGCCATGTTCCAGGGTCTAAAAAAATGAGTCACTTTTAAAAGGGAATATTGACTTTTTAAGTAGAGTTTTGAGTAAACATAAATTTTACAAATAAAATTCATTCAATCTGTTTCCAGGCCATATTCATTTAAAAGTTCAGTTTCTTCTTGATGTTTATCTATATCCAAGAATGGATAAGTTACAAGCTTAGTTTTCAACTTACGTATCTTAGGAGACATAAGAAAAGCCGGGACTTAGTAGGCTACAGGAACCGAGGAAGAAGCACTGAGAGAGACCGGTTCTCATTGTATGCACCAAAGTTCTGATCGGGGGACTTTGGAACTTAGAGAACCTCATACTCAATTTTCTGTGAACAAGAACAGTGAATTTTATGGGTCTTTTTTCTGTCTGAAGGTGTCTCTGCCCAAGCCTGCTCATTTCATTCCTGTGGCACAGTGGTTTTCTAGACCCTGTTGTACACATGATAGACCAGATGGTGAGCATGATGCTGAGAAGTGACCAGAGATTAGCAAGAGGATGATTCTGATGCTCTTGATCAGTGTGATTTCTATTTATTTAGAAAGCACTGCATGATTTGCTTACAGTTTATGGAGAAAAAATAATTGAATAGTGGTGAAACTCTGCAGTTGCTGGAAGAGGCATGAGAGGGATTTGGGAAAGCAGTCAATAGTCTTCTCGACAAGAAAAGCTGAAAGATCACATGCTCAGAATTACCTTACTTGATCTTTTCCAACTCTTCCTCATTAGCATTGTCTGTAAATGAAATAAAGCATTTTCATTATCTTTTAATGCTAAGACAGAACAGGGGGCCCCTTGTTTTCTAGAGGAAATGAACATGTATTAGTCCTTTAAACAGCAAACAGATTCCAGCAACCACTACACAGGACAAGAATTGTTTTTCACACACGCATCGCTATAGAAGCACCTTTAACATTCGAACAGTCTTTCTAGTGAGAGTTCATTTGCTGCATACTTTGCATGAAGAAATGGGACAATATATTTTAAATAGAATGGAAAGCTTAAAATACCTTAATTATTTAATGGGAACTATACATTGAGTCTCCTAATTCACAACTATTCATCCTGGTGGTGGGAGCCGAAGAGATATTTTACATGATATACAATAATCTTTCCATTCAAATGCATTAAGAATCTGTTGCATTGGTGGCATCTTAGAATTGTCGCTGCTTCAACATAATCTTTCCCATCAAGGTCTACAAATGCTTTCAACTGAGAAAAATGGTTTGTATTGTGATGGTTACTGGCATATCTTCCTGCTAAATCTTTATCTAAAACATATGCCTCAAGCTATTTTGTTTGTGGAAGAGTTATTTATGGGCAAATGTATTAAGTTATGTTCTGGAGATTTATGATGATCACTGGTCTCTTGAGTAAGGTAAACTATTAACATTGAAAAAATATTTTAAATGTCTTCTCCTTGCTGCTAAAAAATTCTCAGTGCCTACTGAAGTATTAATCTTTCTGATTCATCTCTTTACCCTGTCTTAGTTTTATCATTATCTTCAAGTCAGATGAAGTGCAGATTGGGGAATATTTGAAGTGAAAAAAATATAGCTTGTAGAAATGCTTGCCATATTTGTACAAGGAAGTGTGCTGATACCTTTAAAAATTATCTGCTAGAGCAGAATCCCTTATAAAGAAGGACCATTTGAGAAACCTCTAGCTCACGGTTTACAAAAATACAAGGAAAGTATTTTAATATAAGACTGAAACAATCTTTGCCTTGAACCGAGAAAACAGGATGTTGTAGAGCTTCTAGAGCAGGAAATAAGGAAATCATAAAACTTTCAAAGATAATAATAACGTTCTTGCCGGGTGTGGTGGCTCACACCTGTAATCCCAGTGCTTGGGAGGCTGAGACAGGAGGATCATTGTGAGTTCGAGACCAGCCTGGGCTACAAAGTGAGCACAAGGCCAGCCTGAATGGCATAGTGAGATCCTGTCTCAAGAAAAAACAAGGGCTGGGGGTTAGCTCAGTGGCCTAAGTGCCTGCCTGGCAAGTATGAGATCATGAGTTCAAACCCCAGTGCTGCAAAAAAAAAA
>RJWT010027229.1:0-15566 GCA_004365215.1 Cuniculus paca | reverse complement strand
ATGAGCGTATGAAGCTCTTAGGGTGCATCCAGATATAAACCATATCAGGTGTATTTGCATAAGTACTCTGAGACCTTATTGAGTGGCACTTGAGTCAATAGTGTTCCCTTCCTAACTACCAGTGACACTACTGCTACTAGTGGAGTGGGAGGGGGTCTGATTACCTGGTAGGGACGCATCATGAGCTTTGGTTTTCATTGTCCATTGCTGAACAGTTAGGCAGGAGCTGATATTTTGTCTTCTTGGCCACCACCCTCGAATTCTGCTCAGGTGTGAGGCCTGACCCACCTCTTGGGGTCCTGCTCAGGAGGGTGGGCGGCTCCAGGACACCAGTGTCCCTGGTGAGGCGAGCGAGAGGCTCCCAGGAAGTGAGGCCTTCGAGGCCCAGCGCTGGCTTTCTGTGCCAAGTGCTTTGAGTAGCGTAGATTAGTGAGATGCCTTTGCCTGCCTGTGAGGAAATCTTACCTGTGGAAGAACCAGCATGGAGTTCCTGGGAGAACAGACTTGAGTGAAGGCATAACCCTGTAAGGCAGGATGAAAGACCAGATGACCACACTTTAGCCCTTGGCAACGAGAGCAGGGAGAGGCAAATTTGGCGGACAGATTTGCTGCAGAAGTCTTTTAACTGTCCTGAAAATAGAACATAATCCCAGCATCTGTGTGTATTTTGTATTTAGACAATTATAGTGTGAAGAATTCACAATTTGTTTTAAATCTGTAAAAGTAGGACACTAGAAAGAGTAAAAAAAAATGCTCCTTTTTCTCCAACTCTTACTCTACAATGTTTTGCAGGGTGTGATCAAAACATACAGTAAATGTTTAAATAAAAAATTTATTACAGTAAAAGATACATTGTCATCAGTCTCCTTCAACATCCTCGCTCTTGCTTTAAACATGCTCACCCCATCGTTCTGGCCCCTTCCGGTAGCAGTTCTGGAAGTCCTCTTTCCTGAGTGTCTTACAAGGGATGCTAAAAAGCAATGACGGACGCAGCTGCTGAGTGCCATCCATGGAAAGGCAGGCTTGACGAAAGAAAAACGACCATGTCCGCATCTACCTTAACACTGGATCTGGCACTGTGCAACTTCTGGCTCTTTTCCAATGTCAAAATGACTATGAAATGCAAATATTTTGAATCAATTCAGAACCTTGAGGCAGCCAGGACAGACAGCACAACTAAAGACACTCAGGAAAGAGCGCTCCAGAGCTGCGGTGGAAAGTGATAAACTGTGGGATAAGTGTATTTAAAGAAAGCGGGAGGATTCTAAGTGGGATGAATGGCAGTGCATCTTTCGCTGTAATACATTTAAACAGTCACTGTAGTTTTACAACCTCAGCTGGCGGTGTCCTGCCTGACATTTCCAAGCACCTGGCTGCATGAGCTTTGCACTGTGTCCTTGACATCAGGCCTCCTGCTCTTGCCTCCTAAGCACAGTGTGTTAATTGGCTTCCACTGAAGCCAGGCCTGTTGGAGAAAAGCTCGAAGCTTAGAGGGCACCATGCTGCTCCAGCCTGAGATGGGTCAGAGGTTGGGGACAGAAACTGGAGACAGAAGTTAGGTGGCTTGAGATAACTTAGCTCTGAGGGTTAGTTCACTAGTGACTGAGCCAGTGTATGGTAACCAAGCTAGGCTTGGGAGAACTAGAGAAGTTTTTGTTAGACTAAGGGACTAATCAAATTTAGATGATACTGTTCAAGAAATGCATTTGATTTCTGAAAGTATTTTCAGTCATTTGGAGCAGACTATGAAAATGCAGTTAGGGAAAGGACCTCTTGAGGGCTAGCTTTACGGAATAAATTATCCGATACTATGGTTGTAAATACATACACATAAGATGTCTAAGTTGATATTAAGAAATTAAATGTCACCATATTCCCCCATAAATGACCAGATGAACTTCAGCCTGATCATTGATATTTCTATTTCTATTTTAAGTGAGATAAAATTAATGAGATTATATATGTGTGGTATTTTTCAAAGTTTAGCTAAACCCTTTGTAACTATTTGCTTTTTTATTTTATAATGTATAGTAAGATGTTACAATATTTAGACTTTATAATGATATATCCTTTGTATATTTAAATCTCTCCTATTTTCCTAATACAATTATTCATTTAGCTTCTTAGTATTTTTAAATTTTAAATTGCTTTGACATAGAAATGAAGTACAAAAGGGAAAGTCCACTTTTAGGATTCCCCTTAAGGAAAAACCAGGAGTGTTTTTCTACTTATTTGCAATAAAATCTTCCCTAAAGGAAGAACTTAAATTCAATAAACTGCACATATTTATAGTATACCATTTTATCAGTTTTCTTATATGTCTATACACATAAAACTATCACCAAAATCGAGACAATAAACATTTTCATTATTCATTTGTTTTCCTTTGTAATCTGCCTCTCTGGCTACTCCCATCTCTCCAGAAAATCACTGACTTTCTATCATTCAAGAGTAGTCTGCATTTTCTAGAATTTTATATAAATATAATCATACGGTGCGCACTTTTTTTACTCTAACTTCTATCAGTCAGCAAGATAATTTGAAAAATATTCGACATTGCTCTATGTAGCAATGGTATATTCTTCCCATTACTTAGCAGAATTCCATTGCATGATACATTGCAACTTGTTTATCCATTCACCTGTTGATGAAAAGTTGGTTTTCCTCAGTTTTTACCTAACTTACCAAGTAAAGTTGGTATTAACATTTATACACAAGTCTTTGTGGATCATATATTTTTATTTCTCTGAGGTATCATTCCATCTAAGGCTAGGGAAGGAAAGGCTAAATATACGGTGTGAGTATATTTAACATAAGAAATTGCCTGTTTTTAAAAGTCACTGCACCGTTCTACCTTTCTATCAGCATTGTATGAGAAATGCATTGCTCTACATCCTCATCAGTAGTATGTATCGACAGTACTTTGAGTCATTTCTGGGAAAATGGATATATTTTGAGGCCATAATAGTAAGTGAAATAAATCAAATGCACAAGCTTATATATCACATGGTTTCTCTTATATGAGAAACCTAGAGCCTAAATAAAATAAAGAGCAGCATAAGAGATGGATGATGGGAAACAGGGAGATAGATCTTTTACAAAGGAGAAGAGAAACAAGACATGAAGGCAGGGAGGAAAAAGGAACATAGAATTAAAATGTGCTATGTACATGTACCAACCCTGCACAATGAATAATCATTATGTGCTGCAAACGTGGACTAATCAAAATAAGTTTTAAAACATTGTGTATGGTCAGTAAGAGACTCTAGGCAAAATATTTTTAAGTTTTTGTGTGGTTGACCATTTCTGAACAAATTTCACTGAGAACTGGTGTCTTGGTTACTTTTCTCTCGTTGCTGGGACAAAACACCTGACACCCAAAGTGAAGCAAGGAAAGGTTTATTTAGCTTACAGTTTTTGGAGATTTCAGTCCATAATCAGCTGGGTCCAAGGCAGGGCCATGGCACAGGGCCAACACTTCAAGGCAGCAGCCAGAGCAAAAAGAGGGGGAAAACAAACCTCCTCTCTTCCCTTATGTTGTACACAGGCCACCCCTCCACCTTCAGGGTGGGTCTAACACTCACAAAATGTCCTTGCCCTCCTTTGCACAGGATGAGGGTATTTACAAAGTAAGAATCCTGGCTCCCTGATGAGTCTCTCAGTTAAACTTCTAAACTGCTCAAGTTGACACAATGTATCAACCATAACAGCTGGGTTGAAAGATTAGCCTTGAAGTTAGCAGGAGATTTGCTCTTGAGAGTAATGCATTTCCGGATCAAGAGTTGGGAAACCGAGGACCATAGACAGATCTAGGAGCACGAAACTGGAGGACACATGTTTCATCTGTGTCTAGGTCACATTTATTTATGCACCACGGTTATTAGATCTGCAGCAGCTTCTCTCCTTTGTCATGAGCTATTTGCTCCCGTCCAAAGGGTGATTTCGTTCTACTTACGGCAATCGGGGGCAGGTATGCACAATCTTCTCTCCTCTCTTCCCACGGAGGGTGGACTGGGAGCAAGTCTGTCTCTCCTGGTCTCAGGAGTGAGGGAGATCACTGTCTCTCCCCATGTGACCTTCCAGATTCATAATTGTGGTGTTCCTCTCCTCCGTGAAAATCCTCCGCACGCGTAGGCTGATGGCTGCTTCTCATGGTGCCGCCCAGGGGGAGGAACTGGCTTAACGGGAACCGATCCTGTTCTTCCTGTGAGAAAGTCATGTTCCTGTCTCTGCTTAGGGATCTTCATTCCAGGAAAATGTGAATACGAATTAAATGCTTATCATTCCTTTTTTAAAAATTAATCATTCTTTTCACTGTACTATGGTAGCATATTGTGGTTTTGCTATATATTTTCCTGATATTGAGTAATGGTGAGCATCTTTTCATGTAGTTATTGACTGTGCTGTTTTTGTTTTTGTTTTTGTTTTTGTTTTTGAGACATGGTCTCACTGTGTAGCCCAGCTGGCCACAAGCTTGTGACAGTCCTCCTGCCTGAGACTCCCGAGTGCTGGGATGTAAGGCAGGCACCACCACCATGCTCACTTACTGGCCGTTTGTATGTCTTTGTTTATAAAGTACCCGTCCAAGTCTTCGGATTTTAAGTTGGATGGTCTTCTTAGTGAACTGTCAAGTTTATTATATTCTGGATAAAGTCCTTTGTGTGTGTGTACTACAAATATCTTCTCCCATTCTGTGTCCTGCTTATTTCATTTTCTTAACATTTTCATTTGAAGGTCAAAAAATTTTTTTAATAAAGTCTGACTTAGTAGTTTTCCTTTTATGACTCATGCTATTGTATTTTCCAATAAAGTTGTGCTTACACTGAGGTTGTATAAATGTTCTTCTGTAAACTTTGTACTTAGGAGTTAATGTTTAGGTCTGTGACCTGTACATTTTGGTGTCAGTAGGGGTCTCCCCATTTTGATGGGTGGTGTTGCTTCTCTTTTTCTAGGTTGTATCTGAAGTTTGGGGATACCGAAAATCCCGAAGCCCTTGCTATGAGGTAGGTGGCCAGTGCTGGACCTTGGGAAGCTTTCTTCTTCAGGGCACTTACCTATATGTCATGGGCTGCAGTACGTCCCTGGTCATCATTTAGAACACACATGCATTCACTTCAGAGCAATGGTGTCAGGCGTGATGTACAGTCGCCCACTAGGTGGCCAAGCACATATACATATCTAATAGACAAAGGGGGACTTTTCCCAAAGCGTACTACCATACAGTCATCCATAAAAACTGTAATTTAACCTGACAGTAAAACACAAGAATCAGGAGTTGGCTCAGTCTATATTTTAGCTTTGAAAGCTAGAGAAATCAGTTATGCCAGTTGTTTTTTCCTATAAAACGTGCAGAAGTGGGGAATATTTCTGACCTGCAACTGTGCAATTTACTGGATGGAAAAGAGCATTATTATTATATTATTCATAATAGAAGTATGTAGAGGATGCTGTCTGCACCATGTATAGATACAGCCGGGCCTTCCCATTGGAGGGCAAGAAACCTCCTCTACTTAGCTCTCAGCTGCTGTCTCTGCCTAAAAGCTTCCTCTGTCCGCGGGGACCCAGCACCCAGTGCCCAGCGCCCCGAGTCAGGAAATGTCTCCAGACCCAGCTCTTCTGCCCCAGAGGAGACAACTCAGGCTCGATCCTCATCCCCCAGGGCACGAAATCCCTCTGGTCCACAGTGGGTATTTGCTTAAAATGTTCCTTTTCTGGCTGCTTCCCTTTCCTGTGGCGTTTCCTGTTTTCCACTCCCCATATTTTCAGGCGCTGCATCCCCCATCCTCCTTGCGTTCACATCCTCGTCTCAGGGCCTGTTTTTGAAGGGTCCCAAACAAAGACAAGAAAAACCACTGAAAACAAAAATCAGAAAACCTTACCTATGAGAAAAGAGAAAGTAGCCAGTGATCCACTCATCACTGTAATCACCACGGAGGCTTCCAGACTTCTTTCTCTGCAGTCACCCATTTTTTTAATTAAAAAAAATCACGGCCATGCACGTTGTCGCTGTTCTACGGCTCGGGAATTTCCTTCCCCAAACGGTGCGGAGAGAGGGTGCTGGCCTCACGCTCCGATGCGAGCGCCCCGGTTGTGCGTTCTCGTGCGCGGCGTGATGCCAGCAACACCCCTCGGTGCTGGGGCTGAGAGTGCGAACGATGCACGTGCAAGGTGTGGTGAAGGTGACAAGGGCGTTAATTCGAAAACCCTGATGAGCGTAAAAGTCTCTGCCATTGGCCTGCCCCCCAAAATACGTACAGGGCTGCCCTCGCTGCGGATGCACGCGGCCCACGTGCGTGGGGATGCGTCTCCCCAGCTGCTCTCCAGAACCTGAGCTGGCCGCGCCTCAGGATCAGGCCTGCGCCTCGCGTGGGAGGGTCACTGAGACGCAGTGGGAGAGCTCCTGATGGCTTAAACCGCGCTTCACTGTGTGGGTGTCTATTCGTGTCCTTCTCAGTTTTCTTTTTTTCTTTTTCGTCTTTCTGAGACAGAGTCTTGCTATGCCGTTTAGGCTGGCCTTGAGCTCACTTTGTAGCTAGGCTGGTCTGGAACTCACGGTGACCCTCCTGCCTCAGCCTCCCCAGTGCTGGGATCACAGGCGTGCGCCACCGCGCCCGGCGTTTCTTGGTTTTCTTGCCGTCGTAACCACTTAGCGAAGAGCCGCGCGCGTTCGCGCCCTCGCGTGGGGTCTGCCCACCCTGCCCGGCTCTGCCCGGCTCTGCCCGACGGTCCTCTCCCCCGCCCGCAGGGGCGGCTTGGGTCTGGTCCGGTCTGGCCTGGCCGGTTCGGAGCCAGAGGGACCTGTCCCGCCGCCCCCGGCAGAGGGCGCCCAGCGCCGTCCGGGAGGCGCTGACTCGGGGTCCTCGGTTTCCAGGTTCGTCCTCGCCAGCGACAGCGACAGCGCCAGCGACGGCGCGGGGCCGCGCGGGTTCCGGCTGCACCGGGTCGAGGTCCTGCTCAACGGCTCGGCGCGGGCGTCCTTCGCGGCCCCGGGCGTGGGCGCGCCGCCCGGCCTCTCCTTCCGCTGCGGCCGCGTGAGCAGCCTGCGCGGGGACGGCGACGGCGACCGGGACGGGGACCGGGACGGGGGCGCGCTGCTGCCGCTGCCGCTGCCACCGCCCGGCCGCGCCCGCTGGGGGCTCACCCTGCTGGGCCTGCAGGTAGCACCGCCCCGGCCGGCCCAGGGCTTCGGGGCGGGGAGGTGCGGAGCTGCTGCTCCGGGAACCCCGCCCGTCGAACTTGCCTAAGTAATTAATTAATTAATGTTTTGAGACAGAGTCTCACTATGCAGTTCAGGCTGACCTTGAGCTCACTTTGTAGCCCAGGCTGCTCTGGAGCTTTGCAAGGATCCTCCTGCCTCAGCCTCGCAAGTGCTGGGATTACAGGCGTGCGCCACCACGCCCAGGCAACACCTGCCTAATTTGTAAATCGTGCATATAGGACAGTAGTCAATTCTGTCATCTCCTTGGAGTTTGTGGCAGTTGACTCTAGGATCCTGTGCCAATCCCGTACCAGAATCTTGGATGCTCAAGTCCCTTTGATAAGAAGGACTTTTCCTGCATGTGCTTTTTGTAAATTGTAATTGGTACGTGTTTGTAATGCATAATGATCTCATCCCTCTGGGTTCAGCCCATGAACGGAACACATCTTAATTCTTTCATCCCCTTCCCATTTGTAAAACTTCTACCTCCCTGCTTCCTACATCCGTCTTTTACTTAGATTATACTTTCAGTTGCTCATACAACAGAAGCCGTGTGATATTCAAGCTTGGGTGTCTGATCCATTCAACTCAGTGTACACTCCCAGTTTCCTACACATGGCTCGTTTTCCCTTCTTTGTAGCAGAGTAGTACTCCATCTCCAGGCTACTCACGATATCGAGGAGGGCAATGCGAATGCTATGGGAATAGTCACTGCACTGCGTTACTTAGGGAATACGGAGAGGAGAACAGACACAAACTTCGAAGCTGTTTCTGATCTGCACTTACATGGATCACACGTGCGGAGCCTGCAGCTGTGGGGGGTTGATGCGCTCTGTGGTTTAAGGCATCCAGTGGAGGTCTTGGAACGTGTCCCTTGTAGAGACGAGGGGACCACTGTGCACCTGACAGAGAGGGAGAGGGGGTGACAGGAGGAAGAAGGGACAGAAGACGGCAGGAGCCACAGGGTCACGCCCCCAGTCTGAGTGCACAGCCAGAAAGCCCGGGGTCGAATTGCACCTTCTCGGCTTGTACTGTTGCACTGTCGTGTGACACCGGGCCAGTCACTTACGCCTCCTGTGCCTCCGTTTCCTTCTCGTGGAGTAGGAGTCTGATAGTGACTTTCTCATGGGCCCTGAAGAGCTAAGGGAGCACAGGCGGCGTCTGCACGCAAACAGGCTTCAGTAAGCGCAAGCTTCTGTCTTTCCTTGTGCTTCACCTTCCCTTACGCGGCTCTTCCTGTCCGCTTCCTGTTAGGGGAGTCAGAGGCCCAGGACTGAGGCTCACACCCTGCAGCAGTCAGAGCGTGCTCTGGACTGGGGGCCACCGCAGCAGTTAGGGTTCGACCCCAACGATCACTGAGGACCAGATTAAAGGAGCTTTTATTTCAGAGCCTCAGATCTCGCCAGCCCTTAGGATAGCCATAGCGCCTGGGGTTTGGGGGTCAGTGCTGATTTAAAATCAAGGGTCTCAGCCCCCAGGGAGGGGACCTTCCAGAGAGAGGGCGGGGTCACGCCAAGCTTCTCTTTCTCTCCACAGCTCCAGGGCTTTGCTGTCAGCGGCGGGCAGTTCGCCAGGGCCAGAGACTGCGCCGCCTCCTTCTCCCCGGCCGTCCTCATTGGCCTGGCCATGTCCCTCCTCCTGCTGCTGGTGCTGGCCTATGCCCTGCACATGCTCTTCTACCTGCGCTACCTGGACCGGCACTACGAGTGTATGGCCGCCTCGCCTGCCCGCTTCCCCCAGCTGCGGGCTCGCAGGGGCACCGAGGAGAAGGAGCTGCTCGGGAGCCAGGGCCTGGAGTGCTACGAGCTGCAGGGCCCGCAGATCTGCAGGATCTACGTCTGACGGCTGCCGGCCTCCCCTCCTGCGCCTGCCTTGGATGCTCTTGCCCTTGTGAATGACCTGATTAAAACAAGCAGCACAGAAAAGGGGCGCGTGGGGGGTTGGATTTGAAGCATCCCCTGGCTGACTTAGACGTGGGCAATGAGGTCTGCAGGGGTCCTGCCTTGACGGTGAGGGGTAGCATTTCTCGTTAAAGAGGCGGGGGTGGGGTGAAGTCTAGACGAAGGGAAACGTGCTGGGGCCTCCTCCACAGCCGAGTGTGGATGTGACGAGCACAGCAGCAATAAACCCAAGGTGATCCGCACGTCAGAATGGGATCTGTATTGTGACATACTTTGCCTGTTTCCGGAAATTGTGTCCCAATGTTTCTTAGAAAGTCGTGTGCTCTCCTTGCATTGAGCTGTGAGGCCGACTGCTGTCAGCGTGCTAGAGCGCCTGGTGAGGGGTCTTCTTGTCACCCCGTGTAGAAGGAGTGAGAGCCTTGGCCACCCCCGCTGTCTCCCGCCACAGCGCAGAGTGCTTCCTCTCGGGGCTCTACGCAGAGCGTAGCCTGGTGCAGGCGGGAATGTGTTAAGGGGTCGCCACGGAGAGATGGGCTCCTCCGTGTGACCCTGGGGACGGGCTCGGGCCCTCCTAGGTGGAAGCTGGGTGATGCGGACCGCGGTGCGTATGATGCAGCAGTCTTAGGCTGAGCGTTTCTTCTGCTGCGTCGATGCTGGCGGGGAATGTAGCTTTGGTTTCCACCCCTCAGGGTTCTGTAAGTTCGCAATATTTTTTTTTAAAGTTCGTAATATTTTATAGAAATTTTCTTTATGTTTCCTTACGTGGAAATGCTGTAGTCTGCAACTGAGGATCCCTGATTTATGTGGATGTTAGTACCAAGATGGTTGCAGGCAGCAGATCTAAGAACTGGGAATCCAGGATTGGTGACCTGATCCTTTTCGCCTCCAGACCAGTGGAAACTCTAGGACCGGTCTCCCCAGTGGTCGCCCCATAGCCCATGCCACTCAGCAGCAAGAGCGAGATTCTCACTGCCATTTCTTTGGGTGTCCAAGTGGAGGTTTGGTACATGGGTGGCGGCAGCGTATGCTTGGTACACTAAGTGCATGAAAGGTAAATATGATCTAATTTTTAAACTAGTATACTTTCGAAAGTGAAAGGGAACACCATTGCAGATTCCAAGATCATGGATATGGGTGGTGTCAGACAAACTAGGATGGATAGACAGATAGACAAATGGATGGATGGATGAATAGATAGGTGGATGGATGGATAGATGGATGGATGGATGAATAGATAGATGGATGGATGGATAGATGGATGGATAGATAGATACATAGATAGGGTCTTTTTAGGCATGGGTGATCCACCATAGGCTAAGCTCATCTTTCTGACTGCTCCGGATGGTTTACTAAAAGGAAATAATAAGATTTTAAATTCATGTTCAAATACGTGGGGTGTTTCTCTGGCTGATCTAAATAGGTCCCTTACCTCCTGTCAAAGGGCTGACTTAGTTAAAAATCACACTCAGATCTGGCCCTGCGATATGCTGTCCCGCATCGTAGCTGGAATTCACACCTTGTCAGGCCTGTTATCAGAGCATGAGGATCTCGATGGCAAGACAGGGAGTTTGAGAAGAGGAGTGGTAGCTTTTAGAGAGATGCGCACATCTTTAGGAATACTGAATTCTCCACCTCCATGCTGTTCTTCTCGTTGGCAGAGGCAACGCCTATAAGGTGACGCTATTCCTGGCCTCCCTGAAGCCGCTGCGCGACCTCATGAGACACTGTCACCTGGCCAGGCGTGCCGGTTTCCTCATGGTCTTTGGGTAGTTGGAGTCACATTCTGGGATGTCCCAGTGAGCCCACCGCAAAGTCAAATCTGGGGGGATGGACGGGCAGGAGTTGTTTTGCTATGACTAGGTGGAATGGGTTCTGGATGTGCTAGCTGAGGGGTGAGGTTTATCATTTTATTTGTTTGTGGTTTTCCAGTACCAGGAATTGAACTCTGGACCTTGAGCTTGCCAGATAGGCACTTTTGCCACTGAGCTATATCCCCAGCCTGAGGTTTATCATTTTGAATAGACTGGGTTGTTTGGTATGGCTTCTCTTACCAGAGAAATAGGATTAAATTTGTTAGTTTGAGCAGCAGGGAGTGCTCCTTTGCTCAATTTGTTGATTAAAACCTGGATTCAACAGTGGCACACCATAAGTGAAATAGAGGTCAGGGATACCTCGGAATTGTACGGAGAAAGAAATGGAGCGACTTAGAGAACCGGGGTGTAGGAACGGGCTCACTGTGTGTGAACTGCTGCTGTCCCTCTTACTGGTGGTTCTCCTCAGAGGCTCTAAAGACATTCATTCTCTTTGCCCTAGCATTGAGAAATACTTTGGAAGTGTAGCTCCCACCCTAGTGGCTGTCCCCTGTCTCCCGTCCCTGTAAGCTGTGGGTGAAGTTAGGAGATGCCACCCTCGAAATGGAATCCTTAGTCTCAGTAAGGGTGCTGAAGTCCTGGGGTGGCGGAGGTCACGCGGCAGCACAGGGACATTAGAGGGCCGAAGAGCCAACAGAGGGAAAAGGCGAACCAAGAAAGAATCGTACCCCAGCAACCATGTGGGAAGAAGAAGACTGCGCGATAAAGGGAACAATTAGCCATGTCAAACGCTAGAGAGAGATCGAGTTAGAAAAGAGCAGAGAATTGTTTATTTCTTAGATTTGGCGGGTAGGAAGTCATTGGTGAATGTCAGGTGCTTTGGAAAAGAGGGAGTAGATGTGGTCGAGGGAACCGGTTCCCCTGGTTTCTCCCAGGGTGGTTGCCGCCTTCTCCAAGGCTCAGGGTCCTCGCGCAACAGTGTCCCCCGTGTGACCCTCTCCTTCTGGGTTGGAGGGACCTCCTTTTCTCCTGCTCCTCTGGGTGCAGGGATGGCGATGACTCCGCCGTCCCAGCACCAGTTCACCCCACAGTCCTGGCGCTGTCCTTACCTACCCGGGGTCCTTTGAGAGACCCCCTTCAGATGAGACCTTCCTTAAACGGCCTAACCTGAGGGTGTCCTCTGCTTCCCGTTAGGGCAGAGGTTTATACAGAGGCTCAGACAAATTAAACTTTACATCTTCCTTTGTTGGTTTTATATCCAGAAATCGTGCAGTTTTTCAGAAAGGATCTAACGAGATGAGAGTGGAGCACGTTCTAAAGTAGCATGGTTCTGGACTTTTTGTTTGTTCCTGTTTTCCTAGATGCAGTTTACAAAGAATAGTGGCCCGGTGTACAGCGCACTCCCGCATTGCTCCCTGTGTCGTATTCTTCAGGGTTTGCAGTCCTGTCTTTCTTCACAGTAAACATTCACAGGTAGCAAAGATAAACCCCAGGCTCCAGACAGTCCCCAGCCGGCAAACTGAGGTTTTCTGACCCAAATGAACATTCTGAGCATGTTAATGTTGGAACGTGACAGCGGGAGTATGGGCATAATCTCTGATCTAAGTACAAAGCATGAAATGTCACTGCTGACACTGCCAGGACACCCCACCGAGCTGCCTGCTTCTGCAGTTGGGAGCTCCTGGGCTGGAGGGAAGGAGCCAGGGTGCAGGGAAAGGTTAAAAAAGGAGCCCCCTCCCCGAAGAGGGGAGAAAGTTGCTGGAGCTAAACCTCGGTATTTCATGATTCCATTCTTTCGGCGTCAGTGGGAAGGAAGAGGCCACTTTCCTCAGTGGAAACACACAGGAGCTCACAACCTTAGCGCAGCGCGGGAACGGCTGTCCCTTCTGCATCTGTCCAAGCCTCACGTCTCAGAGATCAGAAAGACAATGAAATGAATAGAGCGATCTTTCCCCTGTGACGCTTTCAAACCACCTGCCTTAATTTCAGATCTCTGTGGTAGAACTCGCAGTGCTCCTACATGATTTTACCTCCTAAGGACCAGATGGTACCAGAGTAAAAACTCTGGTTCTGCACAGAATTTTTAAGGTAGTTTGGATCTTTTGATATTTATTTTTGTTAAGGAAAAGTAGGGCAAAGTAGGTCATAGTTAGCAGTTACAACAGTTTACTTTTTTGCAAGACATGGAACTCTGAGGCTGGCTACTCAGATGTCACTAAATTCTCTGGCCTGAAGGAATCAACCTGTGATTTTCTTTCCTAGTAAAGCGATTTGTATCCCTTAGTGGGAGGAAGAATCTACTCCCCATGTACTGAGCATCCAGCAGGCAGGTGGGAGGGAGGCATGAGGAACCTGCATTCTTGTTTCTTCTAGGTCTGATTTCCTGACGCTGTTGGGTTTCGGTCACTGCTTGGTCCTCCTCTCCTCCTGTTGTTCTCAGTGCCTGCAGCCGCTGCCTGGTGTGGGCAGGGTCATTGTGGGAAAGTTGGGGAGCATAAGATAATCACAGCGTGGGATAGGGGACAATTCCAAATGCTCCGATCATGGAAACCTAACGCCTTTTCCCCCTTGCATGCCATGTTTCTCTTTTGGCTTTCAATTTTTACCATCTTAGGGGCCCTCCCATTTTGTTCATTAATTCTTTACACATCTCTCTAATATCATGGACCTACAAACTTCTCTTCCTAGCCCACAATGAGGGACTTGAAACTATTGTTTAAAGCAACTTCATTCTTCGTTAGAACTTTTTATGGAGGTTGGACCTAAGGGTTTCATCTTTCATAACCAAATGCTCAAAATATGGTATTATTCTCATAGAGAAAAACCTTTTTTTTTAAAATCTTTTTGAGACAGGGTCTTGTTATGTAGTTAAGGCTCGCCTTGAGCTCACTTTGTAGCCCAGGCTGCTCTCAAACTCGCAGTGATCCTCCTGCCTCAGCCTCCTGAGTGCTGGCATTACAGGCATGTGCCACCGCGCCCGGTTTGAGAAAAGCTGTTCTTCATAAGAATTTTTTAGTTACCCAACTCAAACTGAAGCCATGTCTAAAACAACAGCTCTTCATCTATTAATTGGTATCTCTTTCTCCCATCCATCAACTCACCCACCTGTCTGCCCATCTACCCATCCATCCATCTATTCATTCATCCATCCATCCCTGCATCCATCCATCCACCCAACCATCCATCCACTCACTTGTCCATCCGTCTATCCATCCATCCTGTTCTTATGTAAAATGAATATGATTTTACAATGCTAAAAAACATAGAAAATGCTTAAAAGTCTATAACTTTAGGTTATGAAAGATCTGTATTAGCTCTTTTATGTAGAAGCTATCATAGAAAGCTTTAGAAAGGTGAAGAATTTTTTGTTGTTTTTTACAAAATATTTTACTATAGAGTACACATTATTACAGCTTTTGGTTAAGGACCTAAGATTTATTTCCAACAATGATAAAGTGTTTCCTGACATATTACAATGATACTACAGTAATAAATGTTTTCTAAAATGTTTTTTTCCCAGCAATGGCATCATCTTGAGTAAAACTGATTACTAGACTTAAAAATTTAATGTCACATTTATGTGAGGCACTGGACACAGAAACTTATTCAGTCATTTCCAGTTCTTCTCTTCCAGCAAAGCACATTCCCATTCCTGCCTCAGTGAATCATTCTAATGAGGTCTTAGGATCTATTTATGTGGTATTAATATTTCTTGCCCTCTGTCCAGTGTCCAGGAAAATATGCTTGTAGAGATTTTGACAAGTGTTCCAAGTGTAGTTAGCGTTCACCTCCTTTGTTCAGCTCCTAGGCCCTCCGTTCTCTCTCCCTTCTTGTTGAGGATGTACCTATTCCAAGACTGAGCAAGATTTTCCAGGACACTTCCCTTCTTACAGTGATATTTCCTTAATGTAAACTAGAATGAGGACTAAATTGGCTGGATTCACTCGTGTTTAAATGTCTTGTGGTCAGAACAGGGGACTTGTTGACCTTCTCCACCCATCAGTAGTTTACATCTTCTTCATCCTCCAGCTGCAAAAGGGTTGTTGGATTGTTAACAGGAAATTCAACTCCCACCTTACCTCAAATGCAAGAAGAACTCTACAGGGACAGAGGCAGGTTTTGAAGCACACCCTGCAGGCGCACTTCTTTAGGAAAAAAGATGTAAAATCCCACATACGAACTAGGGATGAAGGTAATTCTTTATTGAAAAAAACCAAACAAATCACAAATAATTAAACATGTAAAAAGTGGACTATGCCAAAAAAGCTTGTTTTTAAACTCTTTAAAATTTTATTTATTTTATTTTTTTATGTTTCAACTTTTGAAAAATACACGCTCATAGGTACAGTACTAGGGACTGCTCTAAGGGCACAGGAAAAGCTCATGTAAGTGTGTATGTGTACGGAGATTTATGTATGTATGCATGTACATGTATTAATTTTTTTGTCGATTTGATCTTCTGTGTTTAGACAGTCCCCGGAGCCTGTTGTCTCCATATTCGACACATGGAGGGCAGGCATTTAAGAAGGGAAGATGGATGTGAAATGAAGGTCAGGACAAGCTGAAACCCATGAAGAGGAGCTGGAAGGGAAATGGAGACACCAAAGGAGGGCACAGGGAAAGGCAGAGAAGCTGTCAGCCTGGGTGTTGCCTTGA
>RJWT010027228.1:0-15562 GCA_004365215.1 Cuniculus paca | reverse complement strand
ATGCTTTTTATTTATTTTTTTGTTGCTATTTAGTGACTTTGGGGATTAGCTGTAGATTCCGTATTCCCTGTAGGGGCTGCCTCTACATTCTTTTTTATTTATATCTAAAAAGTTTTTCTTCTAAGTTTAGCTTCCTCAAGGGATACCTGGTCAGTATAATTTAGTGGCCAATGGTTGGTCATAAGAGTTCCTTAAGTATCTTGTCTATGTGTCTTCCACTCTTTGTCAGGGGACCGGTGTGGGGAAATATGCTTTCAAAGTTCAGTTTATAGGGGAGCCTTAGCTCTCATTTCCTGCTTAAGCAGGACCTCAAGGTCAGGCAGAAAGGCAGCTGAGTTATTTTCATGACATATTTTCCTTTTTAGGTCTTTTTCAGCTTTCTAGATCCCTAGGAATATGCTGTAGCTTTTTAAAGTTGCCTACAGTTACCAATTTTCTAGGATTTCCTTCTTTAATAGTTGAGAAAGGCTCTTGTTTCCTTTAATCAAAGGCTTAGGTAGTTGTGATATGGTCAGCAGATTGCTACTGTTTTTGGTAATGCCCAGGGATGGTCCCCAACTCACCCTCCCAAAGCTGGACTCTGACTCAAATCAAATAGTTAATATCCTGAGAATGCAGACTTTTCCCAGGAGGTACTAGTCATACAAAACACTGACAATGCTACAGGGAAGGACACTATGTTGGAGCTCCAAGGAGTTCAGTCCTGGCCATTGGCTATTAAGTTGCTAGCTTTCCATGGCAACATTACCAGTCTAGTGAAGAAGGGAAGAAGGATGGGAATAGCCTCAAGATTCCAGTGAGTGGCAAGGGATAAGCTGCATCTGGCTCTGTTGTCTTGTAGAGTCAGTAGTTTAGATTATATGACAAATATAATCTTGGGTAGATAACACTCCACCTTCTGTGGCTCTGTTTAATTTCCAGAGTAGTGAAATGACAGATAAGAGTTGTTGATAAGAATTTTTAAGGGAAGGGGATGAGGGAAGAGATTCATGAGGTCCTTGCACTGTCATTCTGAAATTCAATCTCTCTATACTATGATTCCCTTTCGAGGTATGTGTATTTGCCAGGTGTTCTACATGCTTAAATTGAACATTTAACTCTCAATGTTAATTAATATATAAAAATTGTAATATTCAAGGGGACTCTGCTAGACATCACCAATGTTACCCAGAAATAGGAAATTGCATAAAGGTTTATATACCATTCTTAAGTTGGAAGTTGTAAGGTCTAGTGGAAAGCAACATGAATTTAGAGACAGGTATTAAAGAGATTGAGCAATGTATATGAAATTGTAAAACACTGTAATAAATACCATGAGCTGTAGAATCAGTCTACTCCTAAAGTTGTGCTGGCTGAATGATAATGCTTAAAAGAGAAGTGTCTGACACATCACATACTCAAAACATGCCAGGTGTCTTTATTTAACATAAAAAGTGGAATTAAAAAATAAACATACAGTTTGTTTTGTTGTGTTATGTTTTGTTCTGTTTCTACTGTTTTAGTTTGCTGTATTTTGTTTGATTTTACTTATCCCTGATGGTATGGGCAGGTATACTGCAGATAACAAGAAGCATTATGGTAGCCTTATCGATTGCCTTTCACCCTGTTTAAAAGTCATGTACCATGTTAAAAAAAAATACACTGATTTCATACTATTAGTAAAGACTTAATAGACATTAAAGTATACCTGCAAACTATGTCCCTATACTTACGTTACTGAAGAGCCAATTTCAAAACTTTTTTCAATTATGTTAAACAGATTGTAGAACAGAAATTTCAAATTAAAGCTGTATATACAATAAAAAAATTAAGTGAAGTTATCTAAAAACCTCAAAGATGAAGAGATTTATTATTTTATTTGAGAATATTTTGTTACATACTTTTTCATCACAGCACCCACCTGTACGCACAGATAAACACTTTAACACATGTTAAACACTAATGATAAGTTTAGTATTATCTTCATTCAGTATTATTTCATGAGCATTATTGAAATGCTGAAACTCCATCAACTAAGATTAAAAGTAACTCACTGTAATACAGGGGTTCCTAACCCCTTAGTTGGCCATGAATAGGTTTCTGTCTATGGTCTATTAGGAACAGCAGGAAGTGCATGGTGGGCAAGTTACTGAAGCTGCATCTGTATTTACAGCTGCTCCCCATTACTCTACCTCTCGTCACATCAGCAGCAGTATTAAGATTCTCATAGTGTAAACTCTAGTGTGTGCTGCATACACAAACGATCTAGGTTGTGTGTTCTTTCTTAGAATCCACTGTTTGATACTCTCAGCTGGAGCTGAGGCAGTGATGCTAGCACTGGGGAAAGACTGAAAACACAAATTAACATTAGAGGTCTGACTGTACAGAGACCATAATAAAACAGTTGCTTGCTGACTTATATCAAAACCCTGTTGGTGAATAGCAAGTGATAAGCTGCATCTAGTGTAAGGTTTTATAGTGGCAAGTTAGTTAATGGAGTTCAATTGTATAGCTGCAACTGGAGGCATGCTGTAAGTCAGAATCTGACACCTATTTTAGTCTGTGTGTGGCCCACCCATTATTTAACCATTTATATCCAACTTCTTTCCCATATTGCACAGTTGTCTTCAGTGATAGTTTTGGGAAGTCCACAATCTAATCCTAGCCAAAGAGAGGAAAAAACAAACATCACTGGAGAGATTCTTTGCAAAGGAGAAGTACCGCATGATGAGACAACAGCAGACTCTCAGACAGTCAACGAAAACAAAGGTAGCTCAACAGAAAATACCAGGAGTCCTACTTAAATTACGGGTTTACTAAAACAGCCTTTGTATAATAGGTAGCTCTCCAAACAAACCATGAAACAGTTGAAACTACTTTGCTACATGGAGAACAAGCACCCTGCATTAAGGACAAGCCTTTATAGTTTTTCAAAAGAAAAACAATGTGAAAATGATGAACAGATGCAATTATTGACATTCACTTGTTCATCAAATGTGTCTGCACTGACAGCATCATTCTTAGTGATCAACCTCACTGCTAAAGCCCTTTACTAGTGAATACTTTATCTTGTCTGCAGCGAAGGACATTTTGTCATGAACTTTTAAAACAGGACGGGCTGCAGTTTAAAAGGTGTACTTGTAGGCTGGGGATATAATTCAATGGCACAGTGCCTGCCTGCCAAGGTTGAGTTCGATTCCTGGTATAAGTAAAAAGGTGTACTTGTACAACTTTCTGCAAGGAATGTAATCATTATATACTGCACACATATAATGGTAAAAAATAAAAATTGAAAAAAAAGTGGCACATATTCCTTTTTTGACTTACTGAAAGTAGACAAATTGATAAAATAGTATAAGATATTGAGGCACAATTGTGAGAGAGAATTAATGGGTCACTGTGGTGTGCAATTCAGGTTGTTACTCTACTGACGTTGACGCAAGGCAACAATGCGTTTGTGCGATACATTTTTTAGGAGGATGTGCACAAGGATATGTTATGTGCACTTTTGTTGCTAACCAGTATCACAGCTGCAGAGCTATTCAAGTCTTTGAATGATTACATATCAGGAGAACTGCACGAGTGATTCTGTGTAGGAATATACACAGACAACTGCCATGACTGGACTGCTACTGTTTTACAGGATGCGATTAAATTATCATCTATATTAAAGTACACACCCTACTTAACTCATGTCTGTTTGCAAGCTCTGTGAGGAGATGGACACAGAGCACATAAACTCTTATGTGGCTTACCCTGGATTTCCAAAGGTAGGTCACTGGCCAGTTTCCGAGATACGGGGACTGTTCCAGAGAGTTCTTTTAGAAAAAAGTCACCACTGGCAGCATATTTCAGTGACACAGAATGAGTCACAAAACTTACTTGTGTGACATATTCAACTTGATCAATTAATTCTATCTGTCACTTCAGGGAAGAAAGACAACTATGTTCAAGTTGACTGCATTCAAAGACAAACTGCACCTATACGGGTGATGAATGCACAGTGGGATTTCTGACATGTTTCAAACATTAGCAGAGAATTTGAAGAAGACTGGGCAAGTGCATTGAATCACCAATCTCAGTTTTCAAAAGAGCTTGAGCATTACTTCCTAACCACAAAAGATCCTCAAACTGGGAAGGAATGGACTGTGACCCATTTGTGAATAAGCCAAGGGGACAGACTTTGTGCTAGAAGAGAATCAACTGGTGGAGACTGCAAATGATGGTGGCCTTAGAAGTCTGTGTGAAGTAACTTGGAATCTCCATATTTTATGGAATAACATCAAGGTGAACTACTCTGACATTGCTATAAAGGCACAGAAAACCCTGCTTTGTGAAGCAGTTCTGTGCAGTGACAACAAACAAAAGAAGATACGTGTATATTTAACAATTAATTTTATCTACATAATATCCTCTTTATAATGAATCCTCTATTTTTGCAGGTTATGGAATTCCTCATCTTTCACTGTTATAAAGAATAGCGACTGGGGATTTAGCTCAGCAGCCTAAGCGCCTAGCTGGGAAAGCAGGAGGTTGTGAGTTCAATCCCTTGTGCCGCAAAAAAAAAAAAAAAGGAATAGTAAACATCTCTGTTACATCAAAGAAAAACACCCCTTACAGTCTATTCTTTTTTAAATTGAGGTAGAATTCATATAACAGTCATTATAAAATTAGCCTTTACTGTGTTCACAATGCTTTGTAAACACCAGCTCTCTAGTTCTGAACTTTTCATCATCCCATTAACAAACCCTGTTACACATTAATCACTCCTCAGTCTTTCTTCCCAGATAATGCTTAGCCTGCTTTGAGCACTATGGACTGTCTATTTCAACTACATTACACAAAAGGAATAATACAACATACAACTATTTCTGCCTGGCTTCTTTCACTTAGCATGGTATTTTAAAAATGTAAGCTTTAGCCTGGGATTTAGCTCAGTGGCCTAAGTGCCTGCCTGGCAAGCACAAGGTCATGAGCTCAATTCTTGGTGCTGCAAAAAAAAAAAAAAGTTTTAGCAGGTTTTAATAATTCCTTTTCATGGTTGAATGATATTTTTCCCCTATCCATCCTGGAATTTTATCTTTCTTGGTAGGTGAAAATATGTGTGGTGTTTCTCAGTCAAAAGAGTATTGAATTTTTTTCCCTTCACGGTTTTAAACCACAAGGAATTTTCATTTTGATTTTTTGTTTTTGAGAAAGTGTCTTGCTATGTAGTTCAGGCTGACCTTGAACTCACTGTGTAGCTGAGGCTCCTCAAGCCCACAGTAATCCACCTGCCCCAGTCTCCTGAGTGCTGGGATTATAGGCATTCACCACCAGGCCTGGCTAAGAAATTTTTTTTTTTTGTACCAGGGATTGAACTCACAACCTCATACTTGCCAGGCAGGTGCTGTGCCACTGAGCTACATCCCCGGCCCCCCAATTAAGAGATTTTCATTTAACATTATTAACTACAACTCCTCTGGTACTGCTCTGTCTTCAGAAAAAGTAGTACCTCTATAAAAATATAATAGAGCCAGGCATGGTGGCTCATGCCTGTAATCTTACAACTCGGGAAGCTGAGACAGGAGTATCGTTGTGAGTTTGAGACCAGCCTGGGTTACAAAGTGAGCTCAAGGCCAGTCTGAAAGGCATAGTGACACCCTGTCTCAGAAAGACAAGGGCTGGGGATCTAGCTCAGCAGCCTAAGTGCCTGCCTGGCAAGTGCAAAGTCGTGTGTTCAATCCCCAGTGCCACAAAAATGTAATAGAAAGAATACTATTGAGGGCTGGGGATTTAGCTCAGCAGCTCAAGCACTTACCTGGTAAATGAGTTTGATCCCTGATACCAAACAAACAAACAAATAATACACTGAAATAGTCAATATTTTGAGTAACTTTGAAAAAGAAAACTGTCTCAGGAAGTTTTTGTTAATCTTCAACTGACAACTCTGAAACAATTCGATATTGACACCAATTAAAACAGAAGCAGAGAATACCACAGGAGGAAGTTTAAAAATTAGAGAAAATACATTCCGCCATGAATAAAAAGACAAGTAAAGGTACTGAATGCTTATGATATATCAAAACCCATAGCAAGTATTTTTTGGTACATAATTTCAATATTTCTTAATAATAATTGCATGAGGGTAGGTACTATTATTATCTCTTTATCATTAGGAAATTGAAGTTAAATAATTTGATTCAAAGCACAAGGCTGCCATGTGGTGGAGTTGGGAATTCATCAGCCTAATTTCGAATCCTACACTCCTTATCACCTGAGATCTTGTCTTCAATCAAAAAAGTGTCATATTTGTCTTACTGCTCTATAAAAAGGATTTCTTATGATTCAAACTTTTTCAATGCTAATCGTTTCTTTCTAATATTTTTGGGGTCCTAGGATGTGATCTGGGAATCTGTAACATTTTATGCCTAGTTAAGGATTCCAATTAACATGGCACTTGCTGATTTTTACAAATCTGGACTGTTGGGCTATTTTTCATTGTTGTTGTGTTTGAGCTCATTAAATATATCTTAGGCTTTGTGATTTTCCTATTCTGTACCCAAAGAATGGGCTATTAAAGCAATCCTTCTGGGGGATGAGGCTGATTAATCCTGTGGATGTTTGAAGAAGGACATCAATTTGCTGAGGAAGTTTTTAACCCAACGATTCAGCCCTGCAGAATGAGATTATGAAAAAGACTGTCTGGATAGGGACTAGCCCTTGACCTACATTAGGAGAGGCTCAGATTGGCTGGCTGATTCAGAGGATTACAAGGGTTATATTTGGCAACGTGAAAATTTCAGGACTATTCTTATTGATAGTAGGGAGATGTTAACAGAAGAATGTTTTTGTACACGTGTATGATTGCTAAATTACATTTTTCTGTAATAAAACAATTGGTGGGAGACAATGTTTCTTTGTGAGAATTTGTAATTCTGAGAATGGCAAGCTAGATAAATAACATGAACAATAAAGGTTAAGAAAAACAATGTGAAGACTTTGAAAGAAAAATACTATATTCACAGATAGTTTTAATATTAAATACATTTTCTTACACAGGGATTCTTACAAACGATTTGGCCAGCAGTGTTTCCTCTTGCTAATGGGCATGCACCTCTTCTTTGATGGCATGCTTCTATTTTCATTATACGGTCACATCTGCCTGAAGCCTTTCAAGAGTAAGGGGTAGATGCTCTCTTTAATCAGGGTGGTCTTGGCTCACTGGATGACCCATCTGTGCCCCTTCCTTCTGGGAAATACATGGGGCAGGGAAAGAGACAGACTTCCATGTACTTGTATATTTGTTTTCTCATACCAGAGTCAGAATAAAAAGATTCCATTAAAATCAATGGTTCAAGAAGTCTTTTTGATGAGCTAAAATTAAAAATCATTTGCTTTCCTTTGCTGCTAGTCTGTTTTAATTGCTAACGAGGTAGATTTCTGGTATGTGTGTTAAACTATTCCTGGCTATAATAATTATCATGATCTCTTGTTCTTAAATGCCAACCTGGGGTAATAATTTATTAATGTGATGAGGCTCATTGTAAATGTACATCAAATCAGATATTCTAGCTAGAAAAGTCTAGCAATTAAATTAGCGTTTAAGGTATACTCTGGCAATGCAATTCTTTCTTTGATATTTTACAATAATTTTAAAGTGTTTCATGTTTCATTTGACACAAGAACTTGAGAAAAGAATCTACCTGTTAGATGCTGCATATATGTATACTAATTTTATGGGAATCAATTTAAAAATTTAAGGTGATTTTAGTGACTTCTTATGAACATACATGTGAGTGCTCAATGCCCTGAATCTTGTGGATAACAAAGAATATCACGGTTGTTAATACTACTATGATTTCAACAGCAAACCAGTGACCACTAATTAAAAAAAAAAATCAAGCTAAAACAGTGACCAAGAAAGCAAGTGAAAGAATGTTTTGTAACAGTGATTTTTAGTTGGATGTGGGGATGTACACTAGTAATCCCAGTTACTGTGGGAGGTTGAGGCAGGACTGTAAGTTGGAGGCCAGCCTGGGCAATTTAGCAAGACTCTACTGCAAAATAACAATAGTAAGAGTGGGGATATGGATAGTGGCACAGTGCATGCTTAGCAGGCACAAGCATCTGGGTTCTAATACCACAAACCCCAAAACCAAAACAAACCCCAAAAATCATGATTTTTAATACTGAAACTTATTAATCACATGTTTAGTCAGCTAAAGGAGACTGCAAACTTCTATACTGTAAAACACAGGACGTGCTGCCAAAAGGCTATCTGCTGTCAACAGGCACAACTTTATCAACACACAGCATCATATCCAATGAGATTTTAGAAATCAGTAGTGGGGAGAAAACAAAAGAGGACAAAATACATTTGCAAGAAGCCAGTTTTAAAAATAAAACTAAAAAAAATAAATAAATAAAACTCAAGAAGCCAGTTTTGACTGAGAATGAAAGCACTGGCATTTAATTCTAAAGTTTGACTAGAGATTTTTAGGCTCTAGTCACTTGCAATTTAAACATTTGCTAAATCACACAGCTTCTTATCCTCTTATTTTTCTTTTTAAAAAATTCACTGATTTCAAATGAATGGTTACTCACATACCAAAAAATGGTCTACTTCATGGTAAATCTTTCATTGGTTTATATAATTAAGGCACATGATTTAACTTGGACTTTGGGAAAATCTAGTTTCTGATGTAAGTGAATGTACCCCAACTTCTTACTAAGTTTGTATCTGATTGGTTTGCTTATTCTATAGACGCTAAGTATTGCCCATAACTCAGGCATTCTGTTCAAGAGAGGAACATTCTAATTACTCTGGGATAAAATTACAAATCTAAAAGCTGTTAATAATAAATACTGCTGTTTTATAAGCAGGCTACATAGTGATCAGCTTAAGAACAACAAAGAAGCTATCCTCAAAGAAAGGCAAATCCATGAAGAGAAGATGATCAACACCTTTTAAAAGTTCATGGTGGTACTGGATGGTTTAGAATTGGCTCAAGAAAGTTGCTAAAAATCCTAAGGGAGTAGTATATGAGGAGTTGGTGAGGCTGTATACAAGAATGCTAAGTCCCAGATTTTTAGAAGTTAGGCTTGTAATTACTTCTGTTAAACTTCTTTGAACAATAATTGGCCTCTTTTCCTGTAAGTTGATGTGTGGCTTAAAACAGAGAACAATGGAATCCACTGACTTTGTTATTCTTTGGGAATATTTTATATTACCTGAACTCAGCTTCTAGACAACTAAAGGGATAAAGTGATGAAATATACTGATAGAACCTCCTACTAGAGGCAAAGTAACTCCATTGAAAGAGGTGCTTAGATGCTACTATTCTCTGGGCATACCACAGTGCCTGGCATGTAACAGGCAATTACTAGATGTCTGATGTACTAAACTGATGGTTTGGTAGCGAATAGCAGGTATAATTTGTACATCTGTTTAACTTTAGTTTTTCCTAAGGTCTTACAAGATGCTGGGTCAATGATTACTGGTGAAGACATCCATATGGCCTTTGAAAAGCAACATGACCCTACCTTAAATACTGAGGCTTGAACAAATATGTAGGGAACATAGAAGAACAGTGATGCAATATTACAGAAAACAGACTTTTGAGTGCCAAGGATATGTATTGTAACACTCCTTTGTTTGATCATTAGGAAGTTCCTTGATCTCTTTAAACGTTAATGCATTTGTGTATTCATTCATTTAGATATTTACTGAATGTACAATGTATGTCTTTGACACAGACATGAGACACAAACCCTGACATGAAGATGCATAAGGATATATCAACAGAAAAACATAACTGAATGTTTGAGTGTTTCTTCCTCTGCAACATTAGTACCACCTATTGCATGGATTTAGAGAGGCAATTTTAACAGAACTTTTGTGACACAGGGTCTTTTTAGTTCAGGCTGACCTTGAACTCACTATGTAGTGCAGACTGACCTTGAACTTGTGGGGATCCACCTGCCTCAGCCTCTGGAGTGCTAGGATTATAGGCATGTGCTACCACGCCCAGCTAAAAGTAGTACTTTTAATGTATACAAAATTACTTTGTAAAATGTAAAGCATTATGTAAATGTTAGCTATTTTGTTTATCATATTTCATTCTTCAGGTTTTCTACTTTTCTTAGATTGAATTTCAACTTGATATTAGTCACTAAAACACAGTGGACCGATGAAGAGTTTTCAACGCAGCCTTTCTAACAGGTCTGGCCTGGTCTAAGATGCTCCGTCAACCTGCTTCCCAGCTATATTTAGAAGGTGAATGGTTTTTTGGTCTTTTTTGTTAAATGCAAATTCACATGCCACAAAACCCAACTTAATGTATAAAATTCAGTGGTTTTTAGTATACTCACAATTGTCCAACTGTCACCAATAATTCCAGAATACTTTTGTCATTATAAAAGAAGCCCCACAGCCACTGTGGTGACTTCTGGACCTTTCATGTAAATTCAGCTGCACAACATGTGGCCTTCTGCGCTTGGCTTCTTTACTTGGAAATATTTAACAATCATTCGTATTGTAGCATGTCTCATGTTTTATGGTTGAATAATATTCCATTGCATGGGTATTCAATAAATGGACATTTGATTACTTTCCACTTTTTGGCTATTGTAAATAATGCTACTATAAGTATTTGTGCCCCCTCCCATTTAATCTATTTCTTAGTGCTCAGGCATGCAACATAGTCTTACAATTATTTCATTTTATAATTGAGATTATCAACTAGGACATTCCTTCTTGTGTCCTAACTTTCTCTCATTCTGCTGGGACGCAGTCATGAATACAGCTAATGGAATATGCATGGGAGATGCATCAATCCATGGTGGAGGAGCACTGTGGATTGAGCACCCAGGCCCAGGCTGCAGCTGTCTAAGAGGAGACTGCCTCTCAGGGTGGCCCTAGAGGAGTTCCTCCTAAAGGCCCAATAAAAGGCCTTTCTTTGATGCTATTCTCTGTTTATGTTTTCTTTCTGCACAGAGAAATAGCAGAGCCCTGTATAGGGTCTTCACAATTTTCTAGGTTCCCATTCCACTTGCAAACTGGGCATGGGAGCCCTGGTATGAGACAGTGTATGTGTTTTTATGTGGACATGTTTTCACTTTTCTTGGGAATATACTGACGAGTGGAATTAGTGGATCTTATGGTAAATTTGTATCTAATTTTTTTTAAATTTGTATTTAAGTTTTGAGGAATTGAGTAGTTTGATTTTGGAAACTGCTTTCTATAGCTTAATACACATAAGCATTTAATGAAGGAATCATAAAAAGCCACTGCCAATGTATGTAAAAAATGCTAGGGGAAACAATAAAAGAAATTCACAGCTCTCATAAAACCAAATTGCATTAGGTGCTATTGCTGGTGGCATTCCAATTTAATGGTCAGTGTCCCTTCTGAGTTGCATTTGGGAGGTAAACTTTTCTGAGATTACGTGCAATTATGTTTCAGTTCTCATTCTCTGATTAGAACAAAACAAAACTGAACACAACTCTGGCTTCCAAGTGAACAGTGTCTTACAAATGAACTAAATGGGCAAGTTTAGCTTACACCCATGTGCACTTTATTTTCCATGTAGGAGATCTGTACCTCTGTTTGAGGCAAACCAATGGTCATTCTACTATAATGGACCTTTTCCAGTAGTAACAAAAAAGCAAAGAAGTAAAACTGCTTAATTCTGAGAGAGAGATAAAAATATTTTTTAACTACTTTACCAACCAAAGATGATAATTTGTTTAAGTCTCAAATTAAGAGCCAGGTTTTTTTTTTATCAAAACCCGTGCTTTTAAAATAAAAGTTCACTAGATGAGGGAGATTGTTCACATTATTCAACTTGGAGAGACCTAGAGGCAATTACTAGCTATCGACAGCCCCAGAACACAAAATACTGTATCATTTTTCCTTGCGCAAAGGCGCTGCTTCCATGAGCACCTTCTTTCTAGAGGGCATGATTAAAGTTGTATCAGTAAGCACGTTCTTTTCAACTCCTTACTGTTCTGCTTCTTTCCCTTTCCTAATCATTCAAGTCTGAACTGTCCTTTTAAATCAGTGTTGACACTTCTAGCTTTGTAAATTCTTTTGTGTTTGGCTTGAAACAAAGTGGAAGACATTCTTTTTCACAATTATTTAACAAATTAAGTCAAAATTTAGTGGCTTCCACTATATCCTTTTTATTTCTCATGACATGATGCGATGGGGGGGGCAGTTCTGACTGATAATTCCAAAGCCTTTCAACCTGAGTTTGGTTTGGATGTCTGCTTTGTTCAGAATGTAATTTTATTATTTTGTAACTTTCACTTGAGAGCCAGACAGGAGGTGGTGAATCTGATTCATTGAAGGGCGTGAAATAAACAGGCCTTCAGAGTGAGGTTTTATGTTACCCTAACTAGGATTTGGGCTGTGTTCAGTGTTTGTGCAGCCTAAGTGCAAAGGCTTCAAATTCTTTTAGTGTCTTTTTTTGGTCTCCTGTTATTTTGGACTTCATTACAAATTTAAGAATCTGCACTTGCAGTTTACTCTACTACAATGTTACTGCATGAAGTCCAGTTGGTATGACGGTCTGGCTGGAAGATGCTGGGAGGGGAAGCATTCTATAATGTTATCAGTACCTGTTATTTTAGTAGGCTTGTGCTCCTGTGCTACGATTCACGTGTTTCCAAGCATTCATCCACCCCCATAACTCACCCCAGGTGAGGCAGGAAGGCTGGATGGCTGAGTTAAGTAGATGCCATTACTCCAGTAAAGGCTCTTCTCTGGAGGTTATGCTTTTTATTATGAATAAATCTCTGGGCATACTTCAAAATGGTTACTTTTCCACCCTGTGCCAGAAAGCCAGGGGGATCTTTTTTGGGTCTCCATCATGAGAATCTGGCAGTTCCCAGAGGTAAAACCCATGACAGTACAAGAGCCACTTTTAATAAATACAGAACAAAATAATTTTCTGATTTTCACTTCTGGATATTTGCCCCACTGATTTTGTATGTTAGCTGAGGGAAAGTCAAGATATAATAAGCTGTATAGAATAATTTCTTAGTTCAGAGCTTAGATATGGTATTGAAGAAAATGAAATATTAGTTTTGTCACAATGAATCAAGTCTTAGTAACAGCTATCAACCATGAAACACTCTTATCTTTTCTACATGTTTACTTGAAATAGTTTCAGGATAAGTAACTTGAGCTCTAATTTTAGTCTCCAGATTTACTGGTATATTAGAATGCTGTAACATAGCACTTGAAAGTTTCACATTTACTACATGAAATAAACAGCACTGCAAATTTAGGCAGGGGGCACACTTTAGCGTACATTTCTACACAGTAGAGATTAAAAATCACTGAAGTATTCTGTGATGATGTCTCTTTCCTTTGTCCCTCTGCCCCCACACCAGGAAAACAGTACACTATAAACAAATAATAAAAGTGAGGATTATAGTGGTTAGGAATACCCCCCACCCTCTTGCAGTACTAGTGTCTGAACCTAGGGCATCCCACTGACCTGTATCCTTGGTCTTCATTTTATTTTTATTTTGAGACGTGGTCTCACTAAGTTACTAGGCTGCCCAGGCTCGAACCTGTGATCCTCTTGGCTGAGTTGCCCAGAGCGCCTACTATGTATCTGTAAACGTCACTACACCTGACATGAAAACTTTCAATTATGGGGATATGGCGAAGCTGAATGGGGTACAGGTCATTTAGATCAGTGGCTGTTAATTATCTGTAAAACTTTGTTAAGAGAAAAAGAAAAAACAATACACTTGAAACATTGGGTATTTTTTAGTTATAAAATATGTGAAACACTTGAAGCCATAAGTATCGGAAAGAATTTCCTATATAGAACTTCAACTGCACAAGAAATAACAGCAAAAATCAACATATGAGACTTTTATCAGACTACAAAACTTCTGTATGGCAAAAGAATCAATTAGTAGAGTGAAAAAGACACCCTGCAGATGGGAAAAAATTTTTTCCAGCTACTCCTCTAACAGAGGACTAATATCGAGAATATATAAAGAACTCAAAAAATAAAATAGACCACCTAAAATTAAAGACCCAGTCAAGAAATGTTCAAGAGAAATGAAGAAACACTTCACAGAGGAAGAAATACAAATGATCAAAAATATATGAAAAAATGTCCAACATCTCTGGCCATTAGAGAAAATTAAAACAACTCTAAGATTGCATCTCAATGCAGAAAGAATGGCTGCCATCAAGAAATCAAAGAATAACAAATGCTGGTAAGGCTGTGGGGAGAAAGGACCCCTCCTTCACGGTTGGTGGGAGTGTAGACTGGTACAACCATCATGGAAATCAGTGTGGAGATTCCTCAAAGAACTGGAATTAGAAACTCCACATGATCCAGCTATGTTCCTGTGAGGTATATTCCCCAGAGAGCTTAAGACCTCAAACTACAGTGATCCATGCACACCAATGTTCACAGCAGCACAATTCATACATGCTAAATCCTGGAAACAGCCTGTATACCCATCAGCAGACAACTGATACAGAAAATCTCGTATCTATATATATAATAGAATACTACTCAGCTATAAAGAAGGAAAATTTGAAACATTGGTAGGAAAATGGATGCACCTGGAAAATATAATGCTGAAAGAACTAAACCAGACACACAGGCTTCAATACTGTATGGTCTCTCATTTGAGTAAGGCAAAGTACACACACATGGAATAATAAAGGAAGGATAGGAGAGGAGAGACTAATCTCTTGCAGATAGAAGGGGTCCAAGGGACCAAAGGCGAGGGGGGCATGGGAAAGGGATGAGAAAATAAATAGAATAAAGATAAGCCATGTACAGGAGCCTAATGACCTCAATGAATATAAATGTTATATGCTACAAGCATGAACTAAATTTAGTAATAGCAATAAGAATGAATGGGGGGATTAAAAAAGGGAGGAGGAGTGAAACGGAAAGGGATTAAAAAAGAAACAAGGTGTATTATGCACAGGTCCCACTCCCCAAGATGACTGTAAAATGCATGTACCACCAACATGGACTAATAAAAAAATTGAAATATATCTTTATGATTTCTCAAAATACAGTCTCTGTACTCCTGAATCATGCCTAGGAAGTTGTTAGAAATGCAAATGCTATTCTACCACAGTGAACCTTCTGTGTTAAAATTTTGGTGGTGTGCCCCAATATGTGCTTAAACTTTCTAGGGATTTGATGTATGATAAAGTTTGACAACTATTATTCTATTTGCAATGAAAAAGTTTAAAAATGTAGTACTGTATTAAAGAGAAAACAGCTAGCCAGGCGTGGTGGCTCACGCCTGTAATCCGAGCACTCGGGAGGCTGAGACAGGAGGATCGTTGTGAGTTTGAGACCAGCATGGGCTACAAAGTGAGCTGAAGGCCAGCCTAAATGGCATAGTGAGACCCTGTCTCAAAAAGACAAGGGCCAGGGATCTAGCTCAGTGGCCTAAGTGCCTGCCTGGCAAGCGTGAGGTCATGAGTTCAATTCCCAGTGCCACCAAAAAAAAAAAAAAAAAACCCTGATTGTTACTGTCTTGTAGGTCCTTAAAAACATAAGAAAAATGAACTAGGAATTTGGTAAATTATCATGTATGGTAG
>RJWT010027227.1:0-15564 GCA_004365215.1 Cuniculus paca | reverse complement strand
CAGGTCTTTGTGCAGGGGAAGAATGATTCTTTAACATGTGGTGACTAGTTAATAATTTTGAAAATAAAGTGACAATTTAATCAATAAAATTAGAAACATATCTTACACCTTAAAAACACATTAAATTTTAGGTAAGTAAATTAGAATTGTCGAAGATTGGGAGCTTTGTTTGTAAGCATGATGTTACAGTAACAACTTGAGTGAAAAAGATTATATTTGATTAAGTAATGAAATGACACACTTTTTATTCCACAAAATTGTCCTGGAGGGGTTGGGAGCAGGGGTGATGATAGTGCTTTTCCCTCTTTTGGAAGATGCCTTGCTAAAAGCACTTTATCTGTTGAACTGAAGCATTGAGCCTGACAAACTAATACCAAAGGAGGAGGAAATGGCATTTCATTCATATATATATGACCTGAAAGATTATGCAAGTATCATCTGATTATTTTTGGATAATGATTTGAACAGTAAATTTGTTTTTCTTTACATCCTTCTGTATTTCTGTTAATGGTTGTGAAATTGTCAACCTCTTATTGAAATTTCATGTTTTAGCTTTTTTTTAAGGGTATATCGCATAATTATATATTCAGAAACTATTTAAGACATTTTCCTCGTATCTCAATTTTTCAATATCAACTTTATTATGAGCTGCTATCTTACTGAGAAAATAGAGACAATCAGAAGAGTTATGCCACATTTTCTCCCCCCATTGAAACTGCTAAGTTAACTGGTATGGTACTTGGCTTCCTTCTTATCACAATGAGTGATGGTCTAACTTCCTAGGAGTTGATAGTCACCCCACTAGGGAACACAAAGACTTGCCTCTATAATTCTATTTTTTTCTTCATCATCACTTACTTCCTAGAGTTCCAAGTTTTTCATACATTACAGTCTCCAGTTATTCTTTATGTGAATTACTTTCATTGAAATGAATCCTTTGCTTTCTCTGCCATCTTGAGCTAGATATTAATGGGTCTTCCTGTGATTAACTTTTTGCTGATTCTGGAGGCTGAGGTAGCCTGAGTTTTGTTTTCTCGAAAAGGGATAAAGAGTAAAATCTCACAGATACCTTTCTCTCTCATTTGATTTTTTTGTTTCTAGTTACTTTGTTGCAAATATATAAAAGCAAACATACATTGTCAACAACAGAATTTATACTGCTGCAAAGAATACTGGATCAGGTTTATATGAGGGTTGTGTATTCTTTCTGTAAAATAGCTTTCTTCCAAAAATGAATACATTGACTTCACTGAATAAATATACATTACTTCCTAGGTTAATATTCATTAGAAAGGCTTATAACCTTAAGCAATGAAGACCAACTGTCATGTGGTACAGTGTCTTCTGGGCAGATTATTTGTAAAAAGGAGGAGTACATGCTAGTTATGCACATACACATATGCATATGGAAATGGTTAAGGACTGGTGAAAAGAATTGGAGTCGAGGAATTTTCAGTATTCTAACAGGATACATAAATCCGATGATTCTTAAACATTCAAATTTCTTTCTTAGTTTCATAACATTTGTTTTTCACCTTACCAATTTTGAAGGTCATGGCCATTTCTGATTTCTTTTCTTTCATTGATTCTTGAGAAGTGGAAGAACTGTTGATTTAATGGACTTTTTAGGGGTTACCTGAAGTATAATGATGGGAGTTACACAAACCTGGGTTCAATTTAATTTCTCCACTGGCTGTATAATTTGAGTAAGGTAGTTTCTAGTATAGAAACGGGTCAATCTTGGTCATAGGGAGTATTGTACCTGGCACAGTTTCAGTAAAGAATTGAATAAAATAATACACATCTAGTGTCTAGCACCATGCTTGTTATACTGTAAGGATGGTAATAATGCTGTTTTACTTTTTCCAGCTGAGTATCTGGAGATACAAGAGCTAGAGCCCTGGAGGGTCATATTAAGACCTCATTCAGGGGACTTGAAAAGTATCTGAGCCTTTTCTCTTTTCATTTCTCCTCACCTTGACTTCCTATCTCCTCTCTCTAATGACATAGTTAATGTTGGGGGGAAGACACACCCCTCTTCCCTGTGGTGCAGTTTCTATCCCAGGCCTTAAGTGGGTGGGGTAAGAAATATGTTTGACACTTCTGCCAGTACTATGGGTCTTATTCAGACCCATGTTTCACTAGAACAACTTTTGAGATTGCACTAGTGGAGGAAAACTCTGTCCCATTTTGCTCCATCGTGCTGTCACACTGTCATTTATAGAAGATCTATATCCAAACAGGCACAGAATATCTTTCAAAACTATGTCATTTTTTTTCTTTCCCTTTATTCAGGCTTATTTCTCCCACATGCCATGTGTTTAGGAAACACCTGAGTACCACAAACCTAGGGAGAAGTCTAAACATCATTACAAACTGGCAACTGGGAGAACCTGGCTTTCTGCATTTCTGCTCCCACTGTGTGTCACAGCCCATCCAGCTGTCCCAGAATAGTTCTCCATTCTCTCCATCAGGTGCAGGACTGGGCTATCATTTTTATTTGCTTGCCCTGATTTGGACTGCTGGTCTGCAAAGCAGAGACAAGATACAGTGCCTTCACTCCATCTTAAGCAAAGAAGGAGTTCTACAGAGGTAATGAAGACAGCCACTATCCTTCCACTCCTGCTTTGGAAGCTGTCACTAGTTCCAGGAGTTACACTAGAGGGAATATTTTAATAGCTTGAAACCAGCTGGTAGGGGCTATAATTGCTTATATAAAATAGAGGTGTGGGATGATTTCAGGCCTTGAGAATTAGCAGTACATTATTCTAGCAATGTAACTACTAACCCAGAAGAGATTCCCATAAAGTATGGTTGGTTCATTTTCTTATCTTTGGTTTTCTAGCCTGAGATAACATGTGTTATGTTTGTTTGAAAATTAAGGAAATTGATAGTTTTAAATTATTCTCAGTGTGATAGTTTTCTAAAATTTTACAGACTTGATGGCTTAAGCATGCTTTTCTCATATTTTGGAGCCCTAGGAAAGTATTCTTTCTTGCCTCTGCCAAGTTTTGGGGACTGCTGGCATTATTGACTTGTGGCTACAACGCTTCACTCTCTTTTTCTATTCTGTTCACCTCTCTTTCTCTGTGTCTTTCTGAAAAGCAGCCCCACCCTGCTTCTCTTATTAAAACACTTATGATAGCACTTAGGGCACACCCAGATAATCTGGGACAACCTCCTTATTTCAACATCTTTAATTTAATCACATGTGCAAAATTCAAATTTCCAAATAGGATAACATAATTTATAAATTACAGGAATTAGGATTTGATGATGTGTTAGGACCACCATTCAGCTCACTCTGCTCAGTTAGTGGCACTGTTAAAAAAAGGTAAACAAGATTCAGGGTTTTAAATATGGTGCATTTAAAGAGAAAGAGAAGATAAATTTAAACTATGGCCTATAGAAAATAGCAAAAATGTGTTTCAGGCCAGGAAAAAAAAATTTGTGAATGAAATTGTGAGAGATGGCAGCAAGCAGACAGAAGAGAAAGATGATGCCAAGAAATTGGCTTCTGAAAGCATTCAAATAATTCCCATTGCTAAGGAAACCACAATTTCCTGTCTCTCCATCAGTTCTGAACAGCTGCTTTACTATTATAATTTGGCTTCACTGAGGACTTTAATTGTTAGGTGAAGAAAAGCCAGACTACCAATGTCAGAATGGAAGGAAAATTTATGGTGATGCAAACTAACATAAAAACAAATTATTTAAAATAATTGATAAAGCTGGTGCTTTAAAAAGATTATTGCTCTTCTTCTCCTTCTTCTTCTTCCTCTTCTCCTTCTTCTCCTTTTCCTCCTCCTCCTCCTCCGTCTTCGTCTTCTTCTTCTTCATGCCTAAGGATGGTAGAAGTTATTGGAAATGATTGCTTACAGCTAAAGCTTTATGCTTTTTATTCAGTCAAAACTACCAATGCCAAATAGATATTTTATTTTTTGACCCTTTTTTCCTGCTGTTTGATTAAAATAAATCAAAATGAGTGTATTGCTGAGAAATCTCCAAGTACTTCCTAATGAATGGAAGGAAATGCTCAAAGCTTGCTAGCACTGTCACGAGAATCTGCTGATTCCAAGGGAATGTACTTTTATCTTGGATTTTGTCACAAAGGCTTCTATCAGCAGGATCTTCTTCATTCTTCTTTTGTATTTTCTTCTTTGCTTGTGTAGCAGAAGGGTTATGTGTCCAACGGCTTAGCTATTTCCCTTCCCTACACTGCTGGAGAAGAATTAGCCTCTCTTCCTTTCCTTTTAAAATAATTTTTACAAAGGAGAGTATAGGTATTAAATTTAATAACTATAGACTATTTATAGATGCCCTCATGCATATACAATACCAGACCAAAATCTATAATTAATTTGTTTTTTACTCAGTGAGAATTCAAGGTACAGTTCTCTGGTATAATTATCCAGTAACATTTTGAACTGCAATCTGAAAATGATGGATATGGTCATATACTGTGTTGTCCAATATGAAAACCAACATACTAAGCACTTAAAATGTAGTGGCTAATGTTACTGAGGAACTGACTTTCAAATTTTATTTAAACTTAATTGTGAGGTTTTAGATGGATCTCACCAATATTTCTTTTTATTTTTTTTGTAGCACCAGGGATTGAACTCATGACCTCATGGTTGCCAGGCAGGTGCTTAGGCCACTGAGCTAGATCCCTGGCCCCTTCACCAATATTTCTTTTATTTGTTCTTACTCTATATTTCTAGCTGTGTTACTGCTTTCTACCCATTGAGGGTAAGAAAGGAAAACAGATACTTGTATGTTTAGAAGCACAGTTTTAAAGCTTGGAAAAATTCAAAGTACATATGAGGAGGGCTCTAGAATAGTGCTGAGCACATACCTGACTTTAGGTTGTTCTTTAAGTGGCAAATGATCAAAAATATTTTAACAATGTTAGAGACGATGTTATCATTTATTTAGTACCTAGATGCACACATTACTAATACATCTTGATAGTCAAACTTGTCTTTTCAGCATCTCAGGTTTGTCCTTGCCAATGTTACCTTTGTAGACCAGGACCTTAGGGGAAGGACAGCTACAGGCTAAGCATGTAGCCTTCAGTTGTACTCTTGAGTATAGTGTGGGATGGAGCTTAGGCCTAGAGTTTTGGAATCCCTATAAAAAGTATGTCAGCTTTCCCCAGGCTTGTGCTCAGCCTCAGTTCCTCTGCAGATATTCATCTGATGAATCTTTCCACTTCTGTGTCACTAAGAGTTGCCTGAGCTATCGGTATGTCATTAGTCTCTGGCGTCATGTGTCAATTTTTATTTTTATATAAGTGGAGCAGGATGGTCTATCACAGATTATAAACTTCTAGAAGGCAAGGATTATATTTCTCTCATCATTTAAATTTAGTTCAACTTTAGCATCACAAATTTGTTTTTGCATTGAAAATATCATGCTTTCCTTTTGCTGCTGTGAGGAGTGGCACTGCAAGTTGCAGCAGGAGCAGCATTTTATTCTTTTGCAGTTGATATCCATTAAATGACCATGTCCAAAATAACATGGAAAAACTTTAATATTTTGCTGGTGTAAAGTGCAGGAAATAAAGGCTGAACCAGGTGTTTAGCAATAAGTGCAGCCGCTTCTTCAACTAGAGACTGGAAGAGAAAAGTATTCTGTAGAGAAAGTCAAGCAAGAGGAAGAAATGACAGGGAATGTGTGGATCCTTTCTATCTTGCTTCTAAACTAATTTTGTTGCTAAACAATCCAAAAATCTACATTCCCTAATCTTGGTTCACTACTTCACAGTGATATATTCTTGCTTGGATCTATTTCACTATATAGTATGAGATTGACACAATGTGTTCTTATTTTAAATTGTGACTGTGATGCTGGGGGTGGAATATAAAAAAGAACTAACGTGTATTGAAAATAACTCATACCTGCCTTTCAAATCTTAGTAAGGCACACCACCCCCATTCCAGTGCCAGAATCCCCCACTTTTTTCCCTCCTGCAGTGCTCAGATTTAGAGGTGCCAACCTCAAAGACTAGGCACTTGAGTCTTGGCAATTAGCTGTTGGGATTAATAAAAGAAGTGAGAAAGAATGTTAATTACTGCTCCATTTAAGAATTCTGAAGAAGATTAATGAAAACCTTTTCCATAAGAAATATGAGATTACCAATTAATTTTGTAAAAGAAAGTAAGAAGCTGTCATATAATTCTTTGATTTGTTTTGCCCAGGTAATGGAGGATAATTAACCTCTACCAGTATTTATAGAAGGAAAAAAAAAAAACAATGGCAGTATCTCAAGTTTCATTAAAAAGTAAAGAGCTTTAATATATAAATAAATTAACTTGAAACTTACAGTAATGAAAAAAATTCATATCCACTTATTACTGTAAAGAAAAGCCACAAATCCTATTAAATAGCTTTTAATTTTTCACTACTCTATGTAAATATAATGCATATATAAATACACGTACATGTGTACATATGCACTTGTAAATACATACACATATATGTTTATATATAATTATAATAATATAATACTTTATGTATAATAGATATTTTATATATATGTAATATATAGTGGTTTGCTAAGTGAGCTATAACAAAGTACCACAGAGTGAGTTGCTTAAAAATAGAAAATTTTTCCTCACAGTTCTGGAGGCTGAAGTCTGAGATGATGTTGGTTGGTTGGTTTCTTCCATAGCCTCTCTTTAGTGAGTAAACAGTTGTTTCCTTGCCGTGTCTTCACTTGCTTGTCTGGTGTTTCACATTTGTGTCCTCATCTTTTCGTCTTACAAGGACACCAGTCACATCATCCTAGAGCCCAACCTAATGACTGCTTTCTAATTTAATTATCTCTTTAAAGACTCCATTTTCAAATATAGTCACATTTTGAGGTGCTGGATATTAGAACTTTAGCATATAAATGTTGGAGAGATGCAAAGCAACATGTATTTTCTCGAAATTTACTTAGCTTGGATTTTTTTAACCTTAAGACTTATTCTTTCATGTTGACAATGTAAGTAAATGGAAGAACAGTTTAAAAGGCAGGAATGGAGTTTCTTTCATGAGCCATCAATACTCATCCTCAAAAGCAGTCACAGCTACTTATCAATAGATTGTTCATTCTTCCAGAGATACAGATATCTCTCTGTGTGTATGTGTACCATGTTAAGTGAAAACAAGGAGGATGCAGAGCAGTGTGTCTAGCATGTTTTTGTTTGTATTTCAAAAACAAAATACAATCATATATGTACATACATGTGTAAATTATTTTGCCAGGGTTTTAGAATTCTAAAAAATTTCATGCACTTGGAATTTTTTTGTGGAAAGGTAAAAGGTTTGAATACAACTTATATTGTTTCCAAGTTCTTAACTCATTGTCTCAGCACTGTTTCTTGGTTAATCTATCTTTTCTTCATCATTTGAGATTCTATCCTTACCATTTACTGAACTCACACATTCAATTGAATTTTTCTTGCAATCTTTTTTTCCCTGCCCATTTGTGGAATGCTGATTGTCTTGTATGTCTTCAGTAGATTCCCTGCATTGCCTGACCTGACACCAGTTAAGATCTGTAGCTTCTCTTTCACATGGCAAGAAGAGTGAATATGGTCTCAATGTCACCTAGATCTTCAAATGATTTTTGGTTAATTGTGCAGTTTCTCTGCCAGATGACATCTGCATAGGCCCTAGAAGAATGAAGAGTAGCAGAGTGGGGAGGTCTCATTGTCCCAGCACATTCCATAGGAAAGTTCAACAGTACCAGGCTCGTGTGTGTTTTCAGGGGGTTGTCAGAGATTGTAATCATCCCTACTCCCTTTCTATGGCTTTCTGCTCATACTCTGTGATGGTTGTAGTGATACCCCAGACTGTCTCTTCACACCACTGATTTGGATTCAGATGAGAGATTTTGTTATAGTAGTTTTTTAAGTAATATGTGCTAAAGTTAGTTTCCCCCTTATTGTTTTTTAAGATTTTCCTATTTTTTTTTACTTTTTTCAGATTTTCCTATATTCACTGATTTTCTCCTACATATCAAAGAATATGTTCCAAGAACATTGTTATTTTTAAAATTGTTTTTACCTTGTAGACTGATGTTTATTCTGTCAGTATGAGATACAGTGTAAGGATTTCAGACAAGTTCTTGTTAAAAGAAAAAGAAACATTGAAGGCTGTGGCAGTGGTGCCTCAGCTTGATAGTGGAGTAAGGACTGTCCTGGGAGATGTTTGCTCTTCTTCAGATAACAGCACAGAGATATGGGTATCTGGTGGCCAGATGTGGGTCCTGTCAGTGTGAGATAGTGTGACATTATCTTAAAAGGAACCTCAGCGAACAGTGCTGCTTGGTGGGCGGATGTGACTGTAAGGGTTGGGTTGCCAGGTCTCAAAACCTGAGGAAATGGTCATAAGTTGTCTGTCAGAGGCAAGACACTGCCCTCATTCACACTGTATCTGCAACAGAGGCTTCCTGTTCTCTCATGACAAGTGCACTTTCCTGTCATCGGCTTCAGCTCTTATGTGCTCTACTGTTGTACACTGGGAAAGCTAGTGCACTGGGAGAAAATGGTGAAGTCTTGTTACATTTGCATAACTGTGTTTAGGATTTCCTCCCAAATCTTTTCTACTTGGAATAGTCTTGTAAGTTCATAGGTAATCCTCTGGAGGAATCATTTATTTGGTACTCCAACTTTTAGTCAGGCAGGCACCACTTAACCACTTTGTGAGGGTGTGTAGAGGTACAGATGAAAGAGTAAGAAAAATGGGCAAATATCCTTCAACCATCAAGGGCTTTCATAACCTAGGCATTCGTATGCTGTATATTGAAAGCTTCACAACACTGGTAATTATGATGTTCAAGTTTTTAAAACTTTATTGATTAACTGAGTACTAACTGATTAATCAAAAACCATGTCAAAAACTTTCATATGTGGGTGGACTAGCATTTTGCAACACGAATGACTAAATTGACCTCAGGAAATATAAAGAAAGTGCTATAGAAAAAGTGATTTTTATAAACAAGCAAGAAAGCTGATGATGGCAGTGTTCTAAAAATTATTCAGGAAATGAAAATGTAATGAATAACTACAATATCTTCATAAAATTATATAAGATAGCAAAATCTAAAGATAATACACACAAAAATACAGTTTAATTTATATTTATGTAAAATGTTAAATACTAGCAAATAGTGCATTGATATGCTAAAAGGATATTACAACATGAATACATTCATTACAGAATTACAAAATTAACACATCTATAGAACTGAAAATATAATTCAATATTAGGAATAAAGTAACAAAATTCATTTGAATAGAGCAAAATAGAAAACCAAGAGATACATTTTAAAATTTAAGTAGCATACTTATTTCTGTAATAGCTTATACTTAATTTTTGTTAAGTTGTGTATCTATCATCTCTCTAAATTGGTATTTGTTTTTCATTTTACTAAATGGGCTAAAATTAAAGAAATACAAATATCGCAATGCATCTATTGTACCCTCAAACACTTTCTATCACCTCTCTCTTCTTTAATATTTGCAGATTCATCCATTTTCAGGTATTAAAGATTCCAATCGGGTCTAGTTTATATCAATCTCATATCCAGTGTAAAATTTCATGAACCTACAGAGGAGAAAGTGGTTGAAAGTTTGTTCTTTCACTCTTCTGTGCTCTTTACTTTCACTTTCCCATCAGTTGGATACTACTGAGTTTTTCTTTCTGCTCTGGATAATGTAAATTCCCAGCATGCGCTGGTTGAATTCTAAGAACCTTTACTTACTGAATTTTGGTGCACTGGTGTGACAATACACTTTTTAGCAGTTCAGCAAGGGTCAAACCAGGACAGGAGTTGCTAATCATCTCTCTTGCAGAAAATTTGAATCTCTGTGTGGATCTCCTGGACTATCCTCTTTTTAAGCTCAGTGGGAGGAGAGGGTAAACCTTCTCCTCTTATCTTCATCCATAGGCCACCAACTAACGGCCGCAGATGAATGTAAAAGCCCAATCTTTTGCTGATACGAGATAAAGAAGGTGACAACTTGTCTATTTCTGGGCAGTCCTTGGAGAGATCTGATAGCTTCTTGTTCATTCCCTGCAGCATGTAGAATTCTGTCTACTGTCCTCTTCTTTGAGGCATTAACCATCTTTCCAAGGATAAGAAAAATCTCACTCTAACTTGCTGTGTTTATAGATTCATGTTTTTTTATAAAATTTAAACAAAAAAAATCAGCTTTATTTTTCTTTCAGTCCTGATTTCTGAGTCATTTTTTTATCCCATGGATAAAAATCTTGCTTTTTTCCATCCTTTTTGGGTTATTTTGGCATACTTTAATAATTATGTGATTTTTGGCAATGCTGCAATTTCTGTATCATCTCATTTAAAACCTTCCATCCTTATAGCATGAGCATATTCAAGGCCTAACACCCATGCAGTGCAGAATTGGGGAAGACAGTTTCCCCTCAACTGCTGCACTCTCTCCCTCACTCTGCTAAAGCAGACTGTTTTAACCAAAAGGGCAGTGGGTGGCAGGGAAGATCTTAAAGTGATCCTTCACAAAAGGCAGCCTGCTGAGGCAAGAGGACCCCTAGTACTAAGATGATGAGGGATGAACAGCAGAGCCTGGATCCTGGAGGGCGAGTGGAGAGGAAACTGCTCTCATCAGGAAACTGCATGACACAGAAAGCCCTGGGGAAGTCTGCAGGCATCAGAGTTTAGTGAGAAATCATTAACAGAGAATTGCTTTTAAGTGACATGTATTATGAAGTTGAAAAAAAAAAAACTAATCATGAATCAAGAGAAAGTCCAGAATTTACAAAATACTTTGAACTAGATGACAGCAAAAACAAATCAAAACTATATATATATATATCAAAGCTTATGGTTGTAACTAAAAATCTCTTTGTAGAACTTACAAAGAGATTTTTAGTCTTAAATGCTTATCTTAGAAAATGGTTTATTAAGGATAGGACAAATGCAAAAAAGAACCAATACTGAATTGGTAGGCAATATAAAGCTTAGGTAAAATAGTTTCTTATATGATTAAAAATGTCTGCACTCCTATGTTTGTTGCAGTCTTATTCAGAATAGTCAAGATAGAAGCAAGTAAGTGTCCATCGATGGATTAAAAAATGTAAATATATGTGTAATGCAGTACTATTCAGCTTTCAAAAAGGATGAAAACATCATTTGCAGCAACATAGATGAACCTAGAGTCTATTATATTAACTAAAATAAACCAGGCACAGAAAGATGAATGCCATTTGATCATATTTATATATGGAATGTAGAACAGTAATATTTATAGATAGAATAAAATGGTTGTTAGCTGAGCCTAGTTGGAGGCACCAATTAGAGAGACGTTGGTCAATGGACAGGAAATTTCATTTAGGCTGAAGCAATATGTTTAAGAACGCTAACATGTCCCCCAAGGGTCTGTATTAAAGGCTTGATTCTAGCCTGTTGCACTATTATGAAATTGTAGAATTTTTAAGCGGTAGAGCCTTGTTGGAAGAGATTAAATCATGCCTTTGACAGGGGCGTTGGAACCTTGGATCCTTTCTTTCTTTTTTTCTCTCAGCTCCCATGAAATGAGCAGTTTCCATTACCACATACTCCTCTTATACTGTGCTGCCTTGGCACAAGCCCAAATTTAGTAAGTTAACTAAACCATGGACCGAAACCTCTGAAATCATGTGCCAAAAATAAACCTTTCCCCATTAAAACTTGTATTTCTCAAGTATTTTATCCCAGTGATGGAAATCTGACTAATACAATGACAACATACTGTGTACTTTAAAATATCTGACAGTAGATTGTAAGTATTCTAATGCAAATAAATGAATAAGCACATAAGGTGATACATATGTTAATTGCTGGGACTTAGCCATTCCACAAAATATATAGATTTAAAATATTCTGTTGTAAATCATTAATATACACAATTGTAACTTGTCAATTGAAATAAAAGATGTATCAAAGACAGTTTCCAGTTATACTATTTTGAATTTTCTCTGAATAGATAATTATAATGCTGTATCAGTCAGTGTTTTACTGGAGAAAAAGATATACCAAAAAACATACAAATACGTAAGAATTTACAATATTGCCTTACAGTGGCCACCCACAGAGTCAGATGAAGAGTGCAGAGGATCTGTGGGCGTCTGGAAACCGAAGGGTTCAGTGGAAGGTCTGGCGCTCACTGCAGTGTCCCGTGCGAGTCCGTATCAGGAAGCTGAAAGCTCTTCAGTGAAAGGCTGAAGGGTCTATGCTAGAGGGCCAAAGGATCTGAGGTGGAAGCCAGGAACTGACGTCCAAGGTGAAGCAAAAACTGGAGCTTCTCCGAAGAAACAGAAACCAATCCATCTTTCCTCATTTCCCCTCACCATTCAGGTGATGAACAGCCATAGAGTGGGTTTTCCACACCCTAGGCTGTGGAATTGCTCAGCAAACTTAGTTAAGCTTCTCCTAAGCTTCTCAAGTTGACACATTCAGTCAACCACTGCAGTTGTTAAAAAATGTCAAGTGCCAATTACGTGTATTTTTTCTTGATGCTGAGGAAGTGACATTATATGGGTAGCTTTAAATCAGACCAGATAGGAATGTTTACATCTTGGAGTTAGATAAATCTTACAAATCAGGGTTTTGAAAAATCATTTATTTTAAATAATTTTGAAAATTATTTATCAGCATGCTACTGGGTGAAGGGTTGTCTTACTATGTGTCATGTTATAATCAAAACAATATTCACACACAAATTAACAAGTAGATCAGTAGAACAGAATATATAGATACATTGTAACTGTAATGTATGTGAGAAATGAAAAGAATGACAGATTTGGTAGAGAACTGTGTTGCAAAAGATGGTTTATAAAATAAATGAAATTAGTATAACCAGTCTATTTCAGGAAAATCAAAGATAAACTTTGATATTACACCACATAAAAACAGATCCCAGTTAAAAGTTTAAATCTACAAAATAAAATGATAAACATTTTCAAAGAAAAAATTATGACTGAGTGTATATGATTTATTTGGAAGAGAAAATAAAATATATGATTATGATTTCTATGGCAAAAATCAGCCAAATAAAGTTTAAAGAAGATAACTGAGAAGACATATTGTAACTCAGACAAATGTTTGGATTCACTAGTATGAACATTTCCTAGAGAAGTGTAAATAAAAAATCCTTCAGGAAAAAGTGAAAAATGATATAAATAAGCAAGTAACCAAAAAAAGAATGTCCAATAAAATTATGAAAATGTGCATAAGTCAAATGAAGTCAAAGAAATAAAATTAATGCAACTATTAAAAATCATTTTCAATCTTCCGACAAGTGAAGGGACTTGAGGGATATGAGGAAACTGACTTCTGGGAATGTCATAGATATAAATTCCTTGGATTTTTTGAAATGCAGTTTGGTAATAGTTATTAAAAGTAAAAATAACATTCCCTTTTTCTGAAAACAACTTTCTATATTCCTATGTGTTTTGAAAATGTAGATACTTATTGCCTTTTTCCAAACTACCTTTTCAAGGATGTTTGTTTTAATCTTTGTTTTTATTACCAGAGTCTTGCAGCACACAATGATCACATTCCTTGTGGGGTGTTGGAGGAGGAATACTGGTTGCTCCTATGGAGTCAACAGAAGGTGCGGTTCCTGCCAATTATGAGATGAGGATTCCTCAAATTCAGGTTCTTCTGTTGTAATCTAACTTGCTATGGGTTCTTGAGCTTCTTCATATGAATCAGAAGGAACTGGGACTTTGGGAACTGTTATAAATGCTAATGACAAAGCTATGCCTACTATTGTTAGTAATAAAAGTATCCTTTTTTTTTTTAATCATGAGTCTCAAGTCTTTTGCTATTATCTATGAGTTATACCAGGTACTCTGTTATTTTACAAATAGGGTAAAAAGTTCAGATTCTTCACATATTTGGCCCAACAATCACATTTTTATGAATATATGCTACAACAATAAGAGTAACAATCCCTGAGAGTATAAGAAAAATCTTGACAAAAAAGCTGTCTAAAATCTAGATATTCATCCATATTGAAACAGAACATTTCTAGTTATTTTATTAAATGTTATGAAGCTTTAAAAATGGAATTGAAGCCAGGCGTGGTGGCTCACGCCTGTAATCCCAGCACTCGGGAGGCTGAGACAGGCGGATCATTGTGAGTTCGAGACCAGCCTGGGCTACAAAGTGAGCTCAAGGCCAGCCTGAATGGCATAGTGAGACCCTGTCTCAAAAACACCAGGGCTGGGGATCTAGCTCAGTGGTCTAAGCACCTGCCTGGCAAGTGCAAAATCATGAGTTCAATCCCCTGTGCCGCAAAAAAAAAAAAAAAAAAAAAAAAAGGAATTGAATCTACAGCTTTTGAATGTAGAGTAATTACTTTTACATAAGATAATCAAGTTGCAAACTAATGCAGTTGATCCCATTTTTGGTTAATCGAAACAAAACAAAACCTACTTAAGTGAATATATGTGTGCTTGAATAGGGAGACAGGTTTAAAATTTTCTATCCTTGAAAAACTGAGGGTGCTAGGCTCGGTGAATTTATGAAACACCTGATTTTTCTCTCATTTGGTCATCAGAGTGCTCATATTTTTTTTCCTTAGCATTGCATAGTAATTTCTAATTTATTTTATAACTCAGCTCTTCCCAAGTCTCTAATTCTATTTCTTCTGTCCTGTGGCAGAAGCTGCTAGTAGTTTATATTCCAGTATTACTGCTCCTTTCTCCTTACTAACATCCAATGATGAAATGAAGATATACAGATAAAAATTACATTTGTTTTTGGTCATTTTTCCCTGTAGATAGGTATAGACTTTTAACGAGGCCCCAACCCAGTGGAAGAGAGGGCTGCATCATAGAGGTTGTGCTGCCTTTTCCCCTTCTATTCTTCTGATTTCTACAGTTGGAACAACCAACACTTGTTGATAATGCCTAAAATTGGATATTTTTTTTAACATGAGTGAGAAATACAATTGTATCTTGGTTAAACCAATATTATAACCTCTAAAACTTATGATATGTGTGATCAAACCACACCCTAACTAATGAAGACTGCTGGCAGACAGCATGTATGGTTCCTCCCTGTGGAATGTCCAGGCTGAGTACTTGAACTTGGGCCATCAGCTTCTTTCAAGTTTAGCATCTTCACTATGATAGCTGAGCCTCTCACAATTCAATTCTCCAGAGTGGACTTCAGTAGAAACAGCTGCCTTTATGGTTTTGAGTCCAGAAAGAATTTTTGTTTTTTGAATGCAGTGTTCTGTGTACCTTTGTGTGTTTGTGAAATGTTCCCATTGTTTACTCTTTGTGATAGGATTTAACATGATTTCAGAGTCCATCTTCCTATACTCTATCAGTTGTTTCATATGAAGGTTGCATAGTACACCTCGAAGGTTCTGCCTGGGTAGTCTCCAACTATAGCCATGTTCATGAGGCTGTTCATGTTGGTTGGAGCCAGGTGGGACCTTTGCATCAGTCTCAGTTTCAATTTCTTTGTAAAAAACTTAGTGTCCACTTAAGAGTTGAGTTCTTAATCAATATTTATAAATATTTATAATATTTATAAAG
>RJWT010027226.1:0-15566 GCA_004365215.1 Cuniculus paca | reverse complement strand
CTTAACCTTGATAATATTTGTATAATGAAAGTACCAAATAAGTAGAATAAAGAAGGAAATGAAACATATTTGAAGAAATAATGGCTGGACACATCTGAAAGTTGTTGAAAAGGCAAAATATAAATTTAAATCCTCAAGAAGCTCAATAAACTCCAAGATGAACATATGTAATAAAATCCTCATGCAGAAACAGTACACTAAAAAATTTTGAAAGGCAGTCATGAAGAGAAAAATTTTGGAAACAAGAGAAGAAAAATGACTTATCATTTACAAAGGAGTTCCAATAATGTTAGCAGATTTATTGTCGGAAGCAACAAAGTTTAGGAGGCAGTGGGATAAACTATTCAAAGTGCTGAGAGAAAATAAAATAAAATACTGAGGTGATTTTCTTATATACAACAGAATAATCTTTCAAAATTAAAGATAAAATAAAGACATTTACAGATACAGTAATACCTCAGTTCACAAATTTAATTTGTTCTACAATTTTGGAAAAGATGGCCATGTTTGTTTGTGTGTGGAAAATGGTTGTGGTTGTGTTTGTCACCCAATGCAGAGTTTGTAAACAAAATCAAAGTTTTGCTAAATGCTTCTGTTTGTGAACCAAATTGTTTGCAAAAGCTTTCATGAACCAAGATACCACTGTAACAGGAAAAGTGAGAATTTATTGCCACATCAGGCTTTCCAGATACACTAAAGTAACTTCATCAGGCTCAAACAAGTAAATCAAGATGATAATTTGAACCTATCCATAAAAATGAAGAATACTGGTAGGGTACAATCATAAAACACAGTATAAATGTGTAAATTTTCCCCTTTTTACTAAAATTAGAGACTGACAGCATTACAAACAATCTTATAAAAGTGAAAGTGACTATAATGGAATATTTTGAGTAATGTAAGTCAATGAATTATAAACTCATGATGAAAGGGACACATTCCTACAGTGATATAAATCAAGTCAAATAAGCAAATTATTTTTTTTTTGTTTTCCAGTTTTACATACACTTTCGAATGGACTGCTTACAATCACCAAAATTCAGGAAATAAAAATTAAATATTACTAACAGATTATGAGGCATGGATTTCTATTTGTTTGAACTAATCTGAAGCTTGTATGACTGACCACTGGCAAATATGCAATAATGAAAATAAATGAGAGAATACTTGGAAAAAAATTAAAGGTTTGAACTGAGTCATCTTTGCCTGACACCTCTGATATTTCTCTTTGATTAATAATAATTTTTAGCTAAGTTGCTGGCAGTTAAATTGTGCTTTTAATAACTGCAGATTAAACTTGCTTTAAAGTAATAGAAAAAAGAATCAGTCACAGAAAATAGAGGAGGCCTGCACTTGAATATAGATACTTCAATTTGTTCACTTATTAAATAACTTTCAGTATCAATTAGATTTGAGGTACTTTACTAGTTACTACAATATTGACTATAAACTGCTGTCATCCTCTTGAAGCTTGCAGAGGGAGAGAGAGACAGAGACAGAGAAACAGAGAGACAGAAAGAGACAAAGAGACTGTTATTTCCTTTTCAGATTATATATACACTTATGTATGTACATATACATATGCATATATATAAACATATAACATTCATGCTGAAATAAAAATCCAGTGTTTTCTAATTTTACTAAGATCTGACTTGCAAGTTTCTATTTAAAAAGAAATTTGTTACACAGACACTGTTAAATGTTGACTGCTAATAAACATTTCTCCTAAGAAGATTGAAAAATAGCCACTAAGCACATAAAAAAGTTTCTCTACATGATTAACTACCAAAGAAGTGGAAATAAAAATCACAGTGGAATTTCACTTTATACTCTCTAGGGGGCTTATAATAAAAAGATAATAACAAGTAATACAAAGGGTGTAGAGAGATTGGAACTATGCAACAGCATTGGTGGGATTTTAAAATGTTATAATCACTTTGGAAAAGAAACTGATGTAGAATAAAATGTTAACACAGGAGTTAGCATTTGACCCCTCAGTTCTACTACTCTCTGTGTGGGAGAATCCAAATATGCATCCACTCAAAAACTTTAGTGGATAAAAAATAACCATAACCTAAATGTCTATCAGCTAATGAATGCATTGAGAAAAATGTAATATAGCTGCATAATTATAAGAGTTGTGCAGTTCCTTTCCGCAGTAAAATGATTATGGTAATAAATGCAAAACTCCTAAACTAAAAACCATTGACTTGTATATTTTAAATGGGTGAATTGTATGAATATGTGAAATAATAAAACCACTGAAAAATAAGCAAAAACAACATTTTATACCCTAGAAAAAGATTAAGATGGAAATTTTGAACAATTACTGACATTATGTGGCCCATTATAGAATCTCAAGATGATACTGCTTTCCAGGATAGAGGCAAACAAATATCTCTGTAATATGGAGTGGGTTTCATGATCCTAACTAAAATGAAAACCTAAGAAGTAGGATCTATTCTACAAGTCATCCTAGAAAATCTACTTTCATCTGTAAATTTGAAACAAGAGATCTTAGTAGAAATAAGACTCACAACCTACCTATGTTGGCATGTTAAGACCAAATTTAGCACTATTTACATAGTAGAAGTGTTATAAGTGGAAATTATAACAGAAAAGCTTCCCCCTAATCAATAATTTCATGCACTTTGTAAAGACAGTGTAGAATAACTACTCAAGTTATAATTGCCTTCATATTCCACAATGTGAATGCCTCTATGTCAAAAAATGCTTTAAAATTAGATAAATAGCTCTTGCTAAACATAAATTACTATTAGGAATCTTAAAACACCAAAGGTAACAAATCACCAAGAAATCTCAGTGATAGTAATTGCAAACGATAGAATACATAGGTCTATACCTATTTAGTATATCAGTCCCCGATGTTTATACTTAGGGTGTGGTTGCATTTGTTTTGAGATCTAGCCCACAACAGGAGGTGTCTGTCTCCTCCAAGGTTGCAACGTAGCTGGTCTTCTTCACTAACTCCTTGAGGGCCTAGCCCTGTCTGACTGACTATAATATTTCTAACTAACTCAACTGCCTATAATAACATAATATGGAATTGATATCAGAGTCTGTAGTTATTTTTATTAAGTGATTTTTTGAATTTTCTTCATTTCCTTCATCATGAATGATGACTTATTTGAATGTAGTTCTCTCCTAGACATGGCACAATATTAATAGCAAATGCTGTCTATTTTCACCCTTCAACTGTTGCATAATATTGCTCATGTTTCAAAACTTGGCTTAAATTCTATTTGGTAAATGTCCTTCATTTTAATATCCTGCAAATGGTTTCTGTTCCAGTCTTTTAAAATCCATCTCCCTTTCTGACAATTTCCAGATCCTTCTCACCAGGCTTGTCTTTTCATCCCTTGGACATGTCATAACTCTTTTACTCCTCCATTGCTCAAAATTTTCTGCCAGAGTTATACACATGTGTGTTTCATTATAGGTTACAAAATTCTAGAAAAAGGGGACAGTTATTAATCATGTCCCTTCTTGTTTCTGCAATTCCCCCCACCCTGTGTGCTATGAAGATCTGCCACATATCAAGGCAGAATAGTATACATTAAAAGTCCATGCAAGTAGAATTTTATTTTTAAAGTTGTAAAATTTCATAGCCACTTACATAATGGAGGTTCTTCCCAGTTACCAGGAAGAATTGTTAATATTAGCATTTAAATAACCTGGAGACTAGCCTAAGCAATGATAGTAATAACTAATAGGCACTGTGCTAAACTTAACATGCATTGTCTTGTGTGATTTTCACAGTAACTCAATTTTCCATGTTGTAAATGAAACTCAGAAACATTAAGTAGTTCATCCATGCTTTATCAGCAAAAAGGGAATGGATTTCAGACTTGAACTCAAATCCACCTGATTTCTTAGTCACTTCAAAACATCACTTTGCTAGTATATTTGCCAATGCAGAAAAACCCAGAGTTATGCTATAATGAAATGTAAATATTTGTTTAGATTTTCTAATTCATCGTCTGGGTTAACTTAGCTCCATAATTGAAAAGAAAATGACTCTCAGTTGGATTTAATTGCTGAAATGACTGTACTGGGACATGATATTTCTGGGTTTTCTCTCCTTCGTCTAACCAGGTCCAGAAAAATTTACTTTGATGTTATGCTAAGCAACCAAAGATCTTGGCAGCTTTATCTGTACCGTGCAAATGTATTTTTAATTCAATAATAAGTTGAGAACATTATGATTACAAGATGTTATCTATCAAGAGTTGCCGTATTCCTAATTAGAATGTTCATGGTTTTATAGAGTAATGTTTCCTAGAAACCAAACCAATCACTTACCTTCCTTGCTGTACCCTATTTTATTGTCACATACTTAAAGACCAGTGGAAAAAATAAGTTTTGAAGAAGGTAGAAAAAAATTTATTTGATTTGAAATTAAGAAAACATTTGTCAATAATACAATTACAAACGATGGATGATAGTTTTATTTTTCATAAGTCACAGTGAGAAAACCTGTACATTTAAACCAGAAGACAAAGCTAAAGTAAATCTTAACTTTCCTACTTAGTAATTTTGTGGTCCAGAATGAATCGCTCAATTGAGTGGGCTCTTTTTTTTTTCCACTCATTTATTTAATTAATACATAGTTCAATTTGCTTCAACATGTTATTCATAGAGATTGAATAACTTAAATAGAGGGGAAAATCATAGTCTAATGCTTCTAAGAATTAGTTTGTGAAGTTAGTTAAAATCTTTGAGGAATCTTCTTGGAAGAATTTGATAGCGATAAACTTATTCTTTATAAAAGACATCATATAGTGAATGCATGACTAAAATATATAGATGCAATTGCAAATATAACTATGAATCATATGCATGGTATCTTTTTTTTTGGCACCAGGGATTGAACTCACGACCTAGTGCTTGCCAGGCAGGTGCTTACACCACTGAGCTAAATCCCTGGTGGATGTTGTAATTATACATAAAACTTCATAATGAAATGGGCTGACTAGAATATGGGTTCTCCCATCCACCAACCTTGTTACCTGTTATGAAACTACTAAACTCTCAAGACCTTAGGCTTCTTAAATGCACATAGAAATAGTAGTAGAACTTGCTTCATTATGTTTTGCTGAAAATTAAATAATACATGAAAATTAAGTGATACATGAAAATTAAATGATACAAGTGCTTTTTACAGTATAAAGTGAGTACATGACAGACATTAGGAGTTTCTGTTCTCTCCATTTAAAAAACAAGTAATCAGGGGTTCTATTAAATAGTTTGCTTATTATCTGGGTGTGGTGGTGCATGCCTAGAATCCCAGCATTTGGCAGACTGATGCAGGAGGCAAGCCTGATCGCCATAGGGAGTGCCTGAAATATACAGTAAGACCCTGTCTCAGAAAAAAATTGTTTGCTTATGTTCCCACAAAAAAAAATGACAAGCATTAGAATTAGAATTGGGTCCTGTCCGTTTCTAAAATTCATAATCTTTCTCTTGCACCATGTGTTATTCAGTGTGCTGACTTATTATCCCATACATGAAGTTTTTCCTTTGTGCTTTTACATATCTGAGGCCTACGATTATTATCTTTCATTACAAAGAAAGATAACACTGGCTCACAAAGGATTTAAACTCACCTTTAGTTGTTAAGTTGAGCTAATTTAATTTAAAAATTAAATGGGCTAATAGTTAAGGTCTCAGAGTAAAAATAAAATTCTCAAAAAAGGTCAAGCCTAATAATTAGAATCCATTGTAAAATACGCATGAAATTTTCATAACACTAAATTTCAATTAAAAAATGACATTAATGGTAATTATATAGTGTGTTTGCATTTACTATTACTAAAAATTATGAAAGTTATATCATTTTATTTTTACAAAACTTTTCAAGATGAGACATTTTAAACAGTAATGAAATCAAGGCATAGGAAATTAACAGGATTAGGCCAATGTTTCAGTGCTAGTAGGTGGTAAAGTTGAACAACCAAACCCAAACTAGCTGAAAAGATAGGTGTTCTCTCCCAGGCAGGACTATTCACCCCGAGTATTTTCACCAATGAAATCAGAAGTGCCTTGCAACTCAGTTGTATGCAATTTCAAGACCAGTGTGCTTTTCCTCCCAACTGACATTTACTTTACAAGCAAATAGGGAATCAGTGGTATTTGAGAAAAAGAGTAATCATTTTTTTTTACGTTGGACATAAGGCTTATCTAATGTTGATGTAATGGAGACAGACTAGTGTAGGGTGAGCAATTTTTCTTGCAAGGGATCCAGAATATATTTGGGCATGTCAAACAAGACTTCAACTGTCTGGCCTACAGTTGGCTACCACTGGGGAAAATGATTGAAACTGATGTTTTACCCACCTCTATGAGAAATATTTTTAGGTTAACACCCAGACCTTGCACAATGACTGGTATATGCATCTCTCTTGGCCATAACCTTTCTGCACTTAGGATCTTGGGAAAATAATAAACTATAGCAAGAATATAGAACATTATGTGACAGGCTCTGAATCTTGAAGATCTAATGGTATATGGAAGGGAAAAAGTGATTTGCTTCTCAGCACAGCCAGCCCTTTGCTTATCAGAGTGATGTTCCTGAAAGCTGGCTAAGGATGGCTCATAAACGCTGATTATCCTCCAAAGGAAAAAAAAATGACTACTAGTTAGATCAGGTGTTTTTTTGCCACAGCTCTTCACTTCCCTGTTTCAAATCTTTTCATCTTTTTGCTCTCTGTTTTGTAAATGCTGGCTCCACAGAATATGAAAGATAAGAAAACAACACATTTTTCATATTATAAAATGTAGTTAAAAATGTGGACTCTGGATCTGGATCCCTTTAGGTCTACTCACTGTGTATCCTGAGATACTTCCTCAATTTTCTCAGTTTTCTAATCTCCAAAATTGGAAAATTTGGATAAATAACTTCAGATTAAACAAAGTAAAATTTATAATGCTTAGAATAAAATTAGGTTTTATAAAAGGCATTTCTTAAAGCATTTAATGCTAACTCTTGCAATACAAGTATAGCATCTGATTCTCTTAAAAGTCTGTAGACTGTACATTAAGCTCAATTTTCATGTAAAGAAAATATTTCCTAAAAGAACAAATGGAAGAAAGCTGTTTCTAGAATGTGAGGGATGAGGTTGACAAATCCTCTCCCCTAAAAGTAATTCCACGGTTGGACAAAACTGTCTAAAACCACCTAAACAACCATCATGCTCTAGGATTCAGCCAAAAGCCTACAGTAAATATTTTCACTATGAAAACTTTGAATTTCACATAAGAGTAGTGGGAATCTCTAACATTCTTACCTTGAGCTGATGATCCCTTCAATCAAATGTCATAGTTATCTGGAAATTACTTCTTTTTCACCTTTATTTCTATCTCATAATTTTGTTGGGTACAGAATTCTTGCTTATTTTTTTCTTTTACAGCTGTTTGTCTTCCATTATATCAGATTAGAAGTCCACCATCAGTCAAGTATTATTTTACTGTATTTCTCTTTACGCCAAACACAAGACCACAGAGATTGTTTTCCAGCTGGTCAAAAAGTTGTATAATTTTATTAAGGCTTTAGATTTAGGTATATTTCCAGTTTTATTTATTTTCTTATTTTGGTGTTGGGAATTGAACTCACGACCTTGTGCTTGTTAGGTAGTTGCTTATGCCACTGAGCTAAATCCCTGGCCTATGTCCAGTTTTAGTTAGTTTTTCTATATGTGTCTTAGTTATCTTTTTCTCATTGCAGGGACAAAATACCCCACACTCAAAGTTAAGGAAGGGAAGGTTTATTTCTTACAAGAGCTGGACATTTCAGTCTATATTTAGCTAGCTCCAAGGCAGGATGGCATGGCTGAGGGGGTAGCTGTGCATGGCGGCTGCAAGCGGCAAGAGCCAGAGGCGCCAAAAAGAGAAAAACAGGCCCCCATTCCGACCTTACATTGTATGTTGGCTCCACCCCTGGGCGGGTGCAGGACTCACACCACCAATTCCAGCGCTACACAAGGAATCAATCATGAAGGTTAGATTCAGCCATTTCCATGACTACATGAGGCTTGGGTGGCCATCTATATACAAACCATAACAACATGAATTACGGATGTGTGTAATCATCATACATGCAAAACTATGTCACCTTTAAACATGTCACAGAGGATCATAGCAGTCAATTTATCCATGTTCTAACTGTATGCAAAGATTGAAACTACATATAAAAGTATAAAATATTTATGTTGCAAAAGATATTAAATAACTGAGTTTTCAAATCTTGAGATTTTTGTACTTCACTATTGTATAATATATTAAATGATAGAAATACACTTCATCTAAGTGGATTCACTACTACAAAATAAAACATTAATTCAGTAAAAATATTACTGGTGCAGCAAGATGACATTTAAGTGATATCTACCAGTTATCATTTTTCCAGAAACACACAAGATATGAACAGATATTCATGCACCAGCCTACCCTTACAAGAGCTAAGGAAGTCAGATGAAAGACCAAAGTACCACAAAATGAAAAGCGATCCTGAAGAAGGCAGGACAGCACGGTTGTCTCCACCACAACCCTACTGTTGTGGCAAAAAGAGGGAATTAAGCACAGCCTTAAAATAAAAACTCAGTACCATGCCCAAGTGCTGGGAAAAGCCCCATGACATCTACTGCCAGGTCAAAATCCACAGACCGAAAAGATTTAGACCAACTGACTCACTACAACAACTGAAAGAAATTGAAGCAGATACAAAAAAAATTGTAAAGACATCACCTATTCATAAATTCAGGCTGTCAATGTTGTTAAAAGTTCTCTAGGACACAAAACAATATACAGACTTAATATATCATCTATCAAAAAACCAATGACATCCTTCGTATAGCTTGAAAATATCATCCTAAAATTTATATGAAGCCAGAAAAACCCTGACTAGCTAGATCGATGTAGAACAAAAAAGAACAAAGTCAGAGGCATTATAAACTTGACTTCAAACCACTATAAAGCTATAGTACTTAAACAGCATGCTATTTAAATAAACTGCACTCTTCACAGTAGCTAAGTCATAGAAACAACATATATGTCCATCAACTGACGACTATTTTGCTTTATGTAGGTTACATAACAAATTTTAAAAATATTATTTGCTTTAATATTTTTATATTTTAATGTGAAATAGCAGCTATAGGTTGACCAAAGGACACTGTGGAAAATAATAAAAGGAGAGAAAGTATATTCCTCCATTTTTAAAGTTTGTTACTAGTGATTGTAGTAATCTGTGATTAGATTATGACAGTACCTATTTTTACAGTTGTATTCTGTCTTAGATGTGCATTTTACAGTTATGGCTTAACTCTCTACTTAACAATATTTATACCAAAAATTTTATTAACCTCCTATATCTTCATCCCCATCGGATGTACTTATTATTGAATTTTTGATAAATTTTATCATGGTAAATTGAATTTTTAATCATATTTAATTTTCTGAGGTGCTCTTTAATGATAAACAATATTTTCTTGCTCCTTGATAAAGTGCCTCTTTATCTTCTGAACATTGCAATTACCAAACTGTCTTCAACTAATTATGGAATGAATGAACAAATCTTTTCCTATTTCCAATTTTAATGCATAATATGGAAACAATTTTTTTTTACTTTTATTGACACACAGGTCCATATAAAAATATGTTGACATTGTCATTTAAAAAATTGCATACACTCAATTTTATAGCTACACTCAATTTAGAATACTACATTTTATAGTTATAGAAAGTACGCAATAAACACATCCTTCTGAATAAATTCAAATCTTGTGTTCTCATCTTCTTTAGTAATATGTTCAGCCTACATGTATTCTTCAATTAATGACTGAATGTCCTGTTTTAAATTTTATTTTTTTACATTTGGTTTTTAAGGCAGAGACTTGTTATGTAGTTCAGGCTCACCTGGAACTCACCACAATCCTGTTCAGCCTTATGAGTGCTGGGGTTATAGGCATGCACCACCATACCTAATTCAGAATGCTTTTATTGAGCTAATGTTACATCTGTGGGTACTATTTACCTGATAATTAAAAATTTTCAGGAATCCTAATTAATCTTTTTCCTGGCTCCAAAGAACTTTCCTACTAGCATTTCAAATTTGTGTGGAGAAAAGTAATTCAAAGCCTTGATAATTGAGGTCTTGTAATATGCTCCATCATTTAAAAATTTTGACATGTATTGATTTTATACTTTGCCCTAATTAAATCTTATTTAACTGAAAATTTTAAGAGTATGAAAGTTAGAAAATTCTGAAATGAAATGAGTATATTTTGTGTTATTTAATATTGAATTCTCAATGTGCTACTATTATTTTTATTTAAATAAAACAACCTTTTTATCAGAAATCCAAATTAATTAAATGGCCTGGTTTTGACTACTTTATAGGTTTCTAAAGGAAATATCAGTGAACCCCCCCCAAAAAAAATTTCTATGTGAGATATTTAAAAAATGCCCTAGGATGGTAGCACACAATAATTAATTTAACTTGTAGAAAACAAAGAAGACATACTTTAAAATGCACTTTCTAAACATATCAACATGCTCATGTAATCAGTATTTAACATTTTGTAGATATGCACATATACACACATAAAAACACCATGTATGAATTCACTTACTGGTAGATAAACTATTCACTAGCTGCATACATCTAAGTTTCACAAGAGAAATATAAAAAAAAATGCTTTTTTTATTTTGATTAATTTTATTGGTACATTTTAGATATACATAACAATCATGTACATCAGAGGAAGTTTGTACCTATACATGATATACCTTAATTCTTCTTTTTTCCCCAATCCCTTTTCCTCCCTTCAACCCATCTTCCCCTTTGACTTGTTTACTCTTCTCTTGTTTCTGAGACAAAATACCTGACACCCAAAGTTAAGGAGGGAAAAGTGTATTTACCTCAGTTTGTGGAGGTTTGCGTCGTAATTAGCTGGCTCCAAGGTGAGGTGGCTTGGAACAGGGCAACAGTTCAAGGCAGCAGAAGACAGCAAAAGAGGCAAGAGCAAAAAGGGAGGAGAGCAAGTCTCTTTTTCTCTCTTATATTGTAAGCAGGTTATGCCCACCCCAAAGATGGGGAGAGAGTATAGCACTCACAGCATCTCGCTGCCCTCCTCTTGCACAGAATGAGGATGTTTACAAAGAGAGGAACCTGCCCCCCTGCTGGGTTCCTTAAATATCTAAACTCCTCAAGTTGACACAATGTATCAACCATAACACCCTTCTTATTAACAAAAACTTTGTTTCAATTTTCTTCCATTATCTTTTTTCCTTTTCCCTTCCTTCTTTTCCTTCTTCCCCATCCCTTACTCACGTTTCCATTTCAATATTTTCTTCCTATTTTCCAGTGTCTATTATATATTTTGGTCCAAATTTACCCTTTCAGTTTCTCACACCAGAGAAACAATATGATATTTAAACATGTGTGTTTGATTTATTTCACTTAGGAGCATAGACTCTCTCTTTGTTTTCCTTTTTCTTCTTTCCTTTCTCCAATCCCACCCCTAGTTTCTGTTTCTTTTGATCAATTTCTTCCTATTTCACATTACCTTTTATACACTTTGGTCCTTATTTACACACCATATCTCACTCTATAGAAACTTGCCAAAGACTAAAGCTAGACCCATATCTCTCGCCATGAACTAAACTGAAATGGAAATGGATCAAAGATCTAAATATTAAAACAGAAACACTAAATCTGCTGGAAGAGACAATAGGCAGAACCCTTGAAGACATGGATGTAGGTAAAGATTTCATTAACAAGACCCTTATTGCACAGGAAATATTATGAAGAATCAACAACTAGAATCTCATCATATTAAAAATCTTTTGTACAGCAAAAGAAAATGCCAATAGAGTCAAATGACAACCAACAGAGTGGGAAAAAATTTTAGCCAGTTGTCCCTCAAAGGACTCTATCTAGAACGTTCAAAGAATTGGAAAAAATAATCAGAGCCCCAAATTTAAAGACCCGACCCAAAACTGGGCATCTAAGATGAATACACACTTCTCAGAAGAAAAAGTACAAACAGCAAATAAATATATGAAAATAATGTTCAATATCACAGGTCATTCAAGTAATATGAATTAAGAAATGTTGAGATTCCATCTCACTCTAGAAAGAATGACTATCATCAAGAAATCAACCCAGTAATAAATGATGAAGGGAAAGTGGGGAAAAGGGAGCTCTTCTCCACTGTTGGTAGGAGTGCAGACTAGTGCAATCACTGTAGAAATCAGTATGGAGATTCCTCAAAACCTAGGATTAGAAATTCCTTTTGACCCAGCTATTCCCCTTCTGGGTATCTTCTCAGAAAAGTGAAAACATCATACCACAGTGATATATGTACACCCATATTTATAGCAGCACAATTTGTAATAATTAAATCTTAGAAACAGCCCAAATTCCCCTCAACAGAGGAATGGATAAAAATGTTGGATTTTTTATACAATAGAGTACTACTCAGCCATAAGGAAGGATAAGCTTGAGTCATTTCTAAGTAAATGAATTCTCCTTGAGATCATACTTTGAAGTGAAATAAACCGGACACACATGTGTAAAAAAACTTTTATCTTTAATTCTGAAATACATGACATATGTTTCTACCTCTAGTTATGTACAAATAACCTTTTTGGTTTTGGGAAACAGAAAAGGTAGGTTGCATTATTCCAGAAAAAAATCTCAATAATATATAAGAAACAGTCTTAGAAGATATTGACAAATAACAAAACATTGAGAGAAACCAGAAGAAAACATTGATAGAAAAATGAACTGAAATTTTCCAATTCTTTTAAGGTATCAGTAAAATGTAGCTTATTGGTCTCACACTAGTTGTTGTTCAATTTAAATGTGTAGTCTGCAGTAAAGGAATTGGACAAAAGTCATAGACAGAAGAGTCATAGACAAAAGTGATACACACAAGAGTCATAGAAGAACAAAAATCTTTAATTAACATTCACTCAAAATACTGGCTGAATGCTGAACTCTGTATTCCTAAGTGAAACATTGGAATCAAATAAAACAATAGCAGTCAAGAACTAAAGTAATTGTGTGGAAATTTCAGCTTGTTCTCAAATCGGAAGAGATAAAAATATTGAAATATGAATCAAACAAGTTAATTGCCTTTGAAGACAGTTCTTCAAAGGAATGTAACAAAATGCAAATTTTTTAGGATTTGTCATTCATAAAATACAGTATCAATGAGAAACTACTAGAAATATTAAATAAAAATTCATGGCCCATATTCCAGAAAATGAGCATTCTACAGAAAACATTTCTGAGGTAGAATTATAATTAATACAGAAGAACTTAAAAAACTGCTATAAATATGTTATTTTTCTTATTGGAAAAATATGCATGATGAATTAATAGAGACAATGCTAACAAAGATAAAGTATGAAAAAGAAAGAAAAGGAATAATAGAGCTAAAAAGTACAATAACTAGCATGAAAAATTAATTAGAAATGGAAAGTATGTAACCTGAGGAGCATAGCATATCTAGAAAAATGAGTGGAGTCTTAAAAACCAGAATAACAATATTGAGTGATGTCTTATAAGCATGGTCAAAGATCCAGAATGAGAAGAAAGAGCACATAGGTGATTAATGTTAAGAAATAATGGCAGCAAGCACTCCACATTTTTGAAATACATTCATTTATAGGTATAAGAAACTCATTACAATAGTATTCAAGCATAAATCCAACAAATATGCTTATGCATTTTATATTAAGATACTAATATCCAATAGCTAAGTGTAGATCTCAAAAACAGTCTCGAAATACTGCATACAACCAAACAATTCGAAGTAGGACTGACTTCTTTTAGAAATCGTAGCTCCCAAATGAAATGGAACATCTTTAAAGTACAGGAAGAAAATAAAACAAATTCATAATTTCATTATTTGTTGAAGATAAAAGTAAAATAAAGATACTTGAGGTAAAGACTGACATATTTTATTCCCAAAAGACCTATTCTAAAGGAAGTATTCAACCTTAAAGGAAATTATACCCACAATCATTTTCATTCACAGTGTGAAATGGGAATCTCCATAACAGTAAGTGACAAATAATAAATAAAAGTTACATTTCATCTCCCTCTGTAAATTTTCTTTAACAAACCATGACTATTTAAAATAAATGTATTATATAAATAAATATTGGCATTTTATAAATACACAGATATAACACATAACATGAATAGAAGGTTGGTAACTGTTCTGCTGAGAGCTTTCTGTATTTTATGTAAAGTAACAAAATAAATGAGAGAATGGTATAACTTTGGTAGATATTGAAAGATAAGAAATATATAAATGTAATCAGTAGTCATAATAGTGGTGACAATTTAGCAAAACATAGTTGAAGTATCTCTATAGAAAAGATGAGAGGATTAGAGAAATTTTGAAAACAGTAAGTATGCAAGACATAAGCTTCACCTCGTCTGAATTACCACAATAAAATTAGTTATCACTTACTGATATTAAAGTATTAGCGATTATCCTGTCAACTCTGTAATTGAGAAACTTGAGATTTAAATGTTAAGAATTTGTACCTGAGTACAGAAACAAGGAAACTTAAGACTCACAAATGATCACTACTCTTTTGTACCACTATTTTGACCATAGAATGTGGCACATAATCTCTGTAATTTATGTTAACAGTGGGGGGAAGATCAGGCAAGAGTGTATTCTTTCTTGTCATCAAAACAAAACAAAACAAAAAAAATTCCAATGAACAAATTTGCCATCCATACTGTTAACTGTAGTGCTGGATATGTACAAGTAAGCACTTAATTTCATCAACAGATATTTATTGTCTTCAAATATTTTATATATACTTTAAGGTGTTTTTGCTTTGTCATTTATTGAGTGTAGGAAGGAGTGTTGAACTCTCTAACTGTAATTGCAGATTTGTCTTTTTTGTCTTTTCATAGATTTATGTTTTTAATTTGTTTTTTCAAAGCTTTGTTGTCAGTTGCAAAATTTTGAGAATCATTGACAAACTCTTGATGAATTATATATATATATATATAATTATACAAATTTAAGTATACATATATATACATATATATTTACAAATTTATATCTTCTGTTTTCCCTTCCTTCTTTTCTCCTTTTCTGTGAGTTGTTTTTCCTTTAGCAGTTTCTTACCCTTTCCCCATACTTATTGGGGATTCTGTGTCTTATTGAGTCTTTCAGTTTCTTACACTAGGGAGCCGATGCAACACTCACACATGTGAGTTTGATTCATTTCACTTCTGAGTATGGTCTCAAGTTTCATCCATTTACCTAAAAAAACCTCAATGTGATCCTTCTTATAGCTGAGTAGTACTCCATTGTATAAAAGTACCACATCTTTTTTATCCATTCCTCAATTGATGGGCATTTGGATTGTTTCCAAGATTTGGCTATTACAAATTGTGCTGCTATAAACATGGGTACACATATATCACTGTGCTATGATGATTTCAATTATTATGGGAATATGCCCAGAAGCGGAATATCTAGGTCAAATGCGACTTCCAAACCTAG